>CM022303.1:718766261-718813290 GCA_011799875.1 Thinopyrum elongatum
GCCTCGTCCCCGCCTTCGCCGCTCACCGCGCTGCGCGCATGCTCACGCGTCGCCGCGCCCCGGCTCGCGCCCGACCGCGCTGCGCGCGCCCCGCTCGCGCCCACTCTAGCCGCCGCTGCCGCTCGTCCTCTCGCCTCTGCCTCCGCTCGCCGCGGCCACCCGCACGCGCGCGCGCCCCCACACCTCGCCCGCGCGCTCGCCCGCATCGCTCGCCGTATGCCCCGCCTCCCGCGCCGCTGACCGCGTGCCCGCGCCATCGCCTCGCCGCGCACTGGCGCTGCTCGCCTCGCCCGCCAGCGCCCTTGGGCGCATACGGGTGCCCAGCACCCGCACCCGAGCGCCCAAACCCGCAAGGCCCCTCTGGGCCACAGACACATGGGGCCGGCCCCCCCCTGGCCCGCTGGCAGTGGGGCCCCGCCCCGAAAACGTTTAAAAAAAAAGGATTAAGACTAAATAAAAAAATAATAATAATAATAATAAAATAATAATAATTAATTAACTAGTTAATTAATCCTGATTAGGTTAATTTAATTAACTAGTTAAGTGTTAATTAATCAGTAATTAAATTAATTAAACCTAATTAACCTAACAGCATATGACAGGTGGGACCCACCCTGTCAGGTGGCTGCTGACGTCAGCATGATGTCATGCTGACGTCATCAATCACTGTTTCGGATAATGTTGAATTAAATAATTAATTAAATTTCAGAAATTAATAAAAACTTTAGAAAATCATATCTTTTAAACCGTAACTCCGATGAAAATACTTTGTACATGAAACTTGCTCAGAACGACGATACGAACCCGGATACGCCCTCGGTATCTCCGTCAGATGCCCGCAACTATAAGAACGTTGAACAATTAGACCGATTTCGATAAATGAATAGTGTCCAACTTTAATTAAATAAATCCGAATAAATTCCTAAATTAACTAAATCATTTAGTTAGGCAGTAGAACACCCCGGCATATCATTTAGACATGTCATACATATTGTTTGCATATTTGCCGTGGAATTTATTGTTTCTCTCCCCCTCCTTCTCTCTCGATAGACGCCGAGACCGACGACGCTGCACCAGGATACGACTACTCTACCGACGAGCAGCCCGTTGACGACCTTCCCCTCTTGCCAGAGCAACCAGGCAAGCCCCCCCCCTTGAGCATTCCAGATATCGCCCATTCTATTCTCCTGCTTGCATTAGATTTCGCTACTGTTAATGTATGCTCCTATTCTGATGCATAGCCTGCTGTTGTAACCTGTTCATTGCTACCTTACCTGCCTATGATAAACTGTTTAGTATAGGTTGGTATGAACCATCTGTGACCCCACCACCTTACTTCGTCGCCCCTGCTTGTTCATCGACGACTCGATCAACGTGATCGTCGATCAGAGACAGACGCCTCACTTCACACCCCCCCCTTAGTTGTACGACTCTGCGTAGTAACTATCGAGTGCCGAGGGTGATACCTCGTAACGCACTCCTGATGAATACTCTGCAGCATAGCTATACGGTCGTGGTCATCGAGGGTGATTCCTCCTTCTCCATGTCCGATACGACTCTGTCGTGCAACCCCTCAGTGTGAACCTCGAGGGTGATACCTCTTACGTTCACCCTGATGATTATGACCACACGGTTACTTGACCTTTTTCACAGGCGGGTCCACCCTGGTGGGTACCCGCTGGGGATCTATGATTTCGGGTGTGCCGGAAGGGCACTCGAGTGTGACATTGTGGCGGAGCATCAGAGACTCTGAATGTCTCCGCTTGATACTAATTGAGCCTATTGGATTTGGGTGTGTGATCTAAGTGGGTCGACGTGCCCTATATGCACTACCACCACGCGGGATAATGGTTATGGGGCCCTCTGCGATGTACGTTTCTCCGAAAGCTTATCAGACGTCACGATTCACCGTGCGGGCTGATCGTCGGGATTGGGCTGGATACTTCACTGGCGAGTTCAGTGTCGCGCCTGCACCCCGGCCAGCCACGCAACGCGCAGGGTGCCCAGGGCGATGGCCCGAGACCCCTGGGTGCATAGGTTAGTCCGGCGTGCTGACCTCTCTGCTGAGCCTAGGTAGAGCGCTGCTTCGTGTTGATCTTCCGAGGACGGGCATTACCCATCAAGTATGTCCGGCCAGAGTTGATCGAGCGTGTTGGGTAACAGTAGTGCACCCCTGCAGGGATGAATCTTCTATCGATAGCCGGTCCTACGGTAAAGGACGCTCAGTTTGTGTATCCCGATCTACTACTTAAACTGGATAATTGTTACTTAATTGAAGCTTCGGGATTACTTTCTCGCTGGGAGTCGAGGAAGGATCTTTGAGCTGTACTTCAACATGTTTGCTAAATAAAATGCTATTCTACTCTCTTCTACTGCTGCAAGATGATGGCTTTGAGAAGATGTTTGAAGATGCTAGTCTTCGATAGGACTAGGCCTTTCTCTCTATTCTGGCATTTCTGCAGCCCAGTCCACATATACAGCCTTTTCTCCATTGATAATGTTGCATATGTAGTATAGATCCTTGCTTGCTGAGTACTTCGGATGAGTACTCACGGTTGCTTTATTTTCTCTTTTCCCCCATATACCCCACCTTGATGATACACCAGACGATGGAGTCCAGGAGCCAGACGCCACCACCGGAGCCTACTACCAGGCGGGTCCAGAGGACACGTACTACTGGATCGAGCCATCTGACCAGGAGTAGGATCGGAGGCTCCCAGGCAGGAGGCCAACGCCTTTCGATCTAGTGTCGCTGTTTGTGCTAGCCTTCTTAAGGCAGAACTTGTCTAACTATGTCTGTACCCAGATATTATTTGTATGACTGACTTATGTATTCGGATCTTCGGATCCCTGGTCTGTAATATTGTGGACCTCCGTTTATTTGTGTTTAGAGTTGTGTTGTGATATCTTCCCGTGAGTCCCTGGGTTTGATCGTACACGTTTGCGTGTATGATTAGTGTACGATTGAACCGGGGGCGTCACAAGTTGGTATCAGAGCCGACTGCCTGTAGGAAGCCCCCTCCAAATTCCTTGGCCGAAGTTGAGTCTAGAAACCGAGAAACTAATTTACTAACTTGGCTGTGTGGCTTACGGGCCCACGACGCCAACTGGGTGGTATTAGGATCTTTTATTCCTCGTCTATACTCTGGGACTCTAACATCTCTTCTATTCGGGTTAAATAAAGTTTACTAACGCCGACACTTAGGATCTCGTAAATCCCGTCTACCCGGAGAGCTGGATATCTGTGCGATTTCCCTGTCATTGATCTGATTAGTCTGATAATCATTTTCCTTTCCATTGTTTTGTTTAACCTTTCTCTCCGAGTTGTGTTAAACTTCTCGTTGTCATTTGACAAATCTGAATTTCCTCTGTTTCAGATGGACCGTTTGTTTCCACCGCGTCCTACGACACAGCTTGTGCTTCGCACTTGGGCTCGTAATACCCCTGGGTTTCCAGCTGTCCTGATCGCTCTCATGACCAGACTTGGCTACCGCTGGTACCCTGAGTTCATGGTTTACGAGGATTACCGCGAGTTTAATCAGGAACAGTACTATGCTGAAGTTCGGATTTATGATCGGCAGAATGACTCAGACACCGAGTTACACCTTTTTCACGGATTAGGCGTGACGATTGAGATGGCAGTACATGATGCCGCCTACTCTGCTGTCGCACGTCTTCGAGGACAGTTCAGTGATATCTTGGATGACTCTGAGTTCCGATACATTCCGTATGCCCCTACTGGAGATGCTACCGGATACTACACAGCTATCTGTGCCCCGTACGAGCCTCGCCGATATGACCACCGCGTTCTGATTCAGTGCACTCAGGCTCTGGATCGCACTGTTCGGACTCTCGCCGTCGAGTTGGTTGCCACTCGAGCACGTCTCTACGATGCTATGACGCAGTTGATGCCCGCTGTTCGTGCAGGGATACATCCGGAGCACATCCTTTACCCGCGCAGGACTCAGATGTATGCTGGTATTGACTGGCCTGCTGTTGGAGGTCACACACCTACACGTGGACCTCTTCTTACAGTTCGAGACCGGGTTCTGCATCAGAGTGCACATGGAGCACAGGATCCTTCCGCGACGAATATTCGTCGTCCGCACTCGCAGTTACCCCGTTACAGTGGTTTTCTCCGACGTTGATGTAGCCTTTGCTATGTCTCGTTGTGTACTTCCTTACCGCGTGCCTGCGCGCCGCCTAGTATGTCTAGCTTTTAATTTGCGCCGTTATGCTGTCCGCATGTACCCGACTTTGTGTATGGATCTGTATGTCTTAATCGACTACTGTTATGTATCTATTACACTGCTTAAGGTATTGTCGTGTTACATCATACTTGTCGCTAAACACTTGCAATTGCTTTTACTAAACTACCCCCTGTTGATACGTAGCAGGATGGTTAGACCAGGTGGTCGTGGTCGTGGTCGTACCCCTGAACGTCCACCACCGCCAGACTATATGGCAGCTATGATGCAACAGTTCGAGCTTAACCGCCAGTTCATGGTTGGAATCATGGCTCAGTTTCCGCATCAGAACAACCAGAACCAGAACCCAGCTTCAGTAACTTTGACAGAGTTTACGCGACTCAACCCAACGCAGTTTCGCAACTCTGACAAGCCCCTGGATGCCGATGACTGGCTCCACGACATCACTCACGAGATGGAGTCTGCTAATGTCGCCCCCGCCAACTTTGTCACCTTCGCGGCCTTTTTCTTAAAGGGCCCCGCTGCTCAATGGTGGGACACACACAAGCGTACTCTGCCTGTTGGAACAGTCATCACTTGGTATGAGTTCCAGGCTGCTTTCCGTACACGTTACATCCCTCAAGCAATTATGGAACGCATGAAGACCCAGTTCCGCAACCTCACTCAGGGCAATAAAACCGTCGAAGCTTATCAGCGGGAATTTCTTGATCTCTCCCGCTATGCTGAAGAAGACATCGCCACAGATGCTCGCAGACAGGAGAAGTTCCGTAATGGACTACACCCTGACCTCAAGATTGCACTAGCTGCTCAAGACATCAATGACTTCTCAACTCTAGTGAACAAGGCTATTCTCGTTGAGACCGCTCAGATGGAACACAAGGACTCGCAGAAGCGCTATCGTGATGCTGGCTCATCTTCGGGCTCAGCACCGAAGCGTAGAGTTTGGATTCCCAACAACGCGTTCCGTCCCAATGCCTCTGCGCCAAAGAACAATGCTGCACTACGTCTGCCTCCTCCACCACCGAGGCCGTCAAAGGCTCAAGCTATTCAGAACCATGCCCCTCTTCGTCCTGAAGATGGTTTGTGTTTCAAGTGCCGCAAACCAGGCCACCAGGCTAAAGACTGCCGCCAGACTCAGAATCAGTTAGATTTTCCTCGTGCTGGCCGTGGATATGGCCGTGGCAACAATCAGACCCGCAACTATAATACTGGGTCTGCTTCACGTGGTCGTGGTTAGGCTTACAACATTGACATTGAAGAAGTCCAGGATCAACCTGCTACTGTGATGGGTACCCTTCTTGTTAACTCAGTACCTGCTTCTGTATTATTTGATTCAGGAGCATCGCATTCATTCATGTCTGAAGCATTTGCATTATCTCATGACATTGCATTCGAAAAGATGAACCTGCCAATAGTTGTCCGTACCCCTGGAGGCCAATGTCAAACCACTATGATGGCACATAATGTCCCTGTTGAAATCGAGGAATTTGAATTCCTAGCTTCCCCTATTATCCTGAAGTCTTCCACCATAGACCTCATACTCGGAATGGATTGGTTGAAAGCTCACATTGCTTCGATCAATTGTGCCACTAAAGTCGTCCAACTTCTTCACCCCACCGATGAGATAGTGAACTATACCGCCCGCATTACTCGAGACGCTGAAGCTGAGATATATGTTATGAATGCTTTGAACGCCTCACCTCTGGAAGGGATCGAGAACGTTCCTGTCGTTCGAGATTTTCCAAACGTCTTTCCAAAAGAACTTCCAGGAATACCCCCGGCTAGAGCTGTCGAGTTCGTCATCGACTTGAAGCCTGGCACCGTTCCTATTGCCAAGCGACCTTATAAGATGCCTCCGCATCACCTTCTTGATCTTAAGGAAGAAATCGACAAGTCACTTAAGAGTGGTTTCATCCGCCCCAGTTCCTCTGCTTGGGGAGCACCTTCACTCTTCGTTAAGAAGAAGGATGGAACTAACCGATTGGTTCAGGATTACCGGCCCATTAACCAAGCCACAATCCAGAATAAATACCCACTGCCCCGGATCAATGATCTTTATGATCAACTCGCTGGATCATCGGTGTTCTCTAAACTCGACTTGAGGTTGGGTTATCACCAGATCCGTGTCCGTGAAGAGGACATTCCCAAGACTGCATTCGTCACTCGTTATGGCTCCTATGAATACACCGTCATGTCATTTGGCATAACGAATGCTCCAGCTACATTCTCCCGCCTGATGAATTATATATTCATGGATTACCTCGACAAATTCGTCGTGGTATATCTAGATGATATTCTGGTCTATTCTAAGAATAAAGAGGAACATGCTGAACATCTCTGCCTTGTTCTAGAAAGGCTCCGAGAACACCAGTTGTATGCCAAGTATTCCAAATGCGAATTTTGGCTTCCTGAAGTAGCTTACCTTGGACATGTGATTTCCAAGGATGGGATTGCTGTTAACCCCGAACGAGTTCAGGCTATTCTCGACTGGACTCCCCCAAAGAATGTTAAGCAAGTCAGAAGTTTTCTCGGACTTGCTAGTTATTGCCGTCGATTCGTTGAGAACTTTTCCAAGATTGCAAAACCATTGACATATCTGCTTCACAAAGGTGTTAAATTTGAGTGGACAGAAAAATGTCAAGAAAGCTTTCAGACACTAAAAGATAAATTGACATCTGCCCCAGTACTAGCACCCCCGGATTCCCAAAAGGATTTCGTGATATACTGTGATGCATCTCGTCAAGGATTAGGCTGTGTCCTAAGGCAAGAGCGCAAAGTGATTGCTTATGCCTCCCGACAATTGCGTCCTCATGAAGAAAATTATCCCGTGCATGATCTTGAACTTTCTGCGGTTATCTATGCCTTGAAGCTATGGCGACATTACCTTCTCGGTAACCGTTCCGAGATATACACGGATCACCAAAGCTTGAAGTATTTATATACTCAACCAGATCTGAACCTTCGTCAACAAAGATGGCTCGAAACAATTGCCGATTATGATATGAATATCTCATACACCCCCGGCAAGGCTAATGTAATGGCCGATGCTTTGAGTCGCAAGTCCTATAGCAACAATCTTATGGTTCAAGAAACACAACCTCTTCTCCATGAAGAGCTTTGCAAATTGAACCTCCATATTGTTCCACAGGGTTATCTCAATACCCTGGTTGTCGAACCAGATTTAGAACACGGCATTAAGGTTATGCAAAGGTATGACACTGAAGTTGAAAAGATCAAGCGATACCTCGAGAAAGGAAAGCCGTCGGAATTCCATCTTGATGCAGATGGGATCTTATTTTTCCAACACCGTCTCTTCGTACCCAAGTTCAAGAATGAGAGGGAAAACGTTATGAAGGAAGCTCATGACACTCCCTTGTCCATTCACCCTGGTAGCACAAAGATGTACCGTGACATTTGTCAAAGATTCTGGTGGCCTAATATGAAGCGAGACATTGCTCGTTATGTTTCTGAGTGTGACGTTTGCCACCGCGTTAAAGCCCAACATCAAAGGCCCGCAGGAACTCTGCAACCCCTGGAAATTCCTGAATGGAAATGGGACAAGGTCCAAATGGATTTCATTACTGGTTTTCCCAAATCCCAGAAGGGTAATGATGCTATATTTGTTGTCATTGACCGATTCTCTAAGGTTGCCCACTTTCTGCCTGTTAAGGAGACAATCACTGCTAGCCAGTTAGCAGACTTGTATGTTTCCCGAATTGTGTCACTCCACGGTGTTCCGTTGAAGATCAGTTCTGATCGTGGCAGCCTCTTCACCTCCAGATTCTGGAATAGTTTCCAAGAAGCTATGGGAACTCATCTGTCTTTCAGCACCGCTTTTCACCCTCAGTCACAGGGTCAAGTTGAACGAGTGAATCAAGTGCTCGAAGATATGCTTCGAGGTTGCGTCATCTCCTTCGGTAAGAAATGGGAGGAATCTCTCCCGTATGCCGAATTCTCTTACAACAATAGCTATCAAGCTAGTCTGAAGATGGCACCGTTTGAAGTTCTATACGGTCGTAAGTGTCGAACCCCTCTGAATTGGTCAGAAACTGGGGAACGCTCACTCGTCGGACCGGACATTATTCGACAAGCTGAAGAACAAGTCCGTATTGTTCGTGAACATTTGAAGTCTGCTCAGTCTCGTCAGAAGAGCAACTATGACCGAAAGCACCAGGAAATAGTCTATCAACCTGGCGAGCAAGCTTACCTCCGCGTCACTCCGTTGAAAGGCACTCATCGGTTCGGAATCAAAGGCAAGTTAGCCCCTCGCTACATTGGCCCGTTCCGTATTCTTGCCCGTCGAGGAGAAGTGGCATGTCAGTTGCAATTGCCGCCAAACCTTTCTCAAGTACATGACGTCTTTCATGTATCCCAACTCCGCCGCTGCCTCAAGGATCCTATTCGAGCTGTGGATCATGAAGTGCTTGAATTACGGGAAGATCTGTCTTATCCAGAACATCCCATCCGTATTCTTGATCAAGCTGAGCGTCGAACACGTCAAAAGTCAATCAAGTTCCTCAAGGTTCAGTGGTCAAATCATTCTGAAGATGAAGCCACTTGGGAACGCGAGGATCGTCTTCGCGAAGAATACCCCTCTTTCTTTCAGTCTTCCTCTTAATTCTCGGGACGAGTATTCTTAATAGATGAGGAGAGTTGTAACACCCCCGGTGATTAGCAACAGTAATCACTTTTGATAATGACCTGTTAGCGTGATCAACAGTGCATAATCATCATTAGCATCATATTGCATTTCAACTCCTAAGTCAAATTCAAATTTAAATGAAAGTGGAATATAAAAGTTGTCCAACATAGGAGCTAAAATGTTAGATATATAGCAAATATTCCAGAGGCTATTCTAAAATTGAAACCAACATCATTGGAATTGGATAAGTGACTCGAACAACCTCAAACAGTGGATAAAGATAATATTTAATAACCATTTGTTGAATCTGAAATAAATATGGAATTATGTTTTGTCCAAACTAATTTTAGGTGTTAGGGAATAATGCACTGGTATTTATGAAATAGGTCACACTTTTTACAAAAACCATTTGGGGCCTAAACATTTAACAGTGGAGAAAAGAGAATAAAGAAAAAGGAAAAGAAACAGAAAAGGAAAAGAGAGCAACGCCCCCCCCCCCGGCCCAACTGGGCCGTAGCCCAGGGGGCCCAACCGGCCACTCCCCCACTCCCTTATCCCCCTGGACCCCGAACACCTAGCCCCCCCTCCCGATCCACATCCCCCCCTCGCGCCCCCTCCCTCCCTCGGCGCTCGACGCCGCGCGCGTGCCCGACGCCGCTGACGCCGCACGCCGCCGCTTGTCCCCACCGGCCGCTCCCCGTCACCGCCGTCGTCCTCGTCCTCTCCCCAAGTCGCTCCCCGCGCCTCGCTGCCGTGCCCTACAACCCCTTGTGAGCCCCCCCCTTTTTCTTCTCTGCCTCGTCCCCGCCGTCGCCGCTCACCGCGCTGCGCGCATGCTCACGCGTCGTCGCGCCCGGCTCGCGCCGACCGCGCTGCGCGCGCCCGCTCGCGCCCACTCCAGCCGGTGCCGCTCGTCCTCTCGGCTCTGCCTCCGCTCGCCGCGGCCACCCGCACGCGCGCGCGCCCCAAACCGCGCCGCGCGCTCGCCCGCATCGCTCGCCGTATGCCCCGCCTCCCGCGCGCCGACCGCGTGCCCGCGCCATCGCCTCGCCGCGCATGGCGCTGCTCGCCTCGCCCGCCAGCGCCCTCGGGCGCATACGGGTGCCCAGCACCCGCACCCGAGCGCCCAAACGCAAGCCCCTCTGGGCCACAGACACATGGGGCCGGCCCCCCCCTGGCCCGCTGGCAGTGGGGCCCCGCCCCGAAAACGTTTAAAAAAAAAGGATTAAGACTAAATAAAAAAAAAAAAAAATAATAATAATAAAATAATAATAATAATTAATTAGTAATTAATCCTGATTAGGTTAATTTAATAACTAGTTAGTGTTAATAATCAGTAATTAAATTAATTAAACCTAATTAACCTAACAGCCTATGACAGGTGGGACCCACCCTGTCAGGTGGCTGACGTCAGCATGATGTCATGCTGACGTCATCAATCACTGTTTGGATAATGTTGAATTAAATAATAAATAAATTTCAGAAATTAATAAAAAACTTTAGAAAATTATATCTTTAAACCGTAACTCCGATGAAAATACTTGTACATGAAACTTGCTCAGAACGACGATACGAAACCGGATACGCCCTCGGTATCTCCGTCAGATGCCCGCAACATAAGAAAGTTGAACAATTAGGACCGATTTCGATAAATGAATAGTGTCTCCAACTTTAATAAATAAATCCGAATAAATTCCTAAATAACTAAATCATTTAGTTAGGCAGTAGAACACCCCGGCATATCATTTAGGCATGTCATACATATTGTTTGCATTATTGCCGTGAATTTATTGTTTCTCTCCCCCTCCTTCTCTCTCGATAGACGCCGAGACCGACGACGCTGCACCAGGATACGACTACTCTACCGACGAGCAGCCCGTTGACGACCTTCCCCTCTTGCCAGAGCAACCAGGCAAGCCCCCCCCCCCTTGAGCATTCCAGATATCGCCCATTCTATTCTCCTGCTTGCATTAGATTTCGCTACTGTTAATGTATGCTCCTATTCTGATGCATAGCCTGCTGTTGTAACCTGTTCATTGCTACCTTACCTGCCTATGATAAACTGTTTAGTATAGGTTGGTATGAACCATCTGTGACCCCACCACCTTACTTCGTCGCCCCTGCTTGTTCATCGACGACTCGATCAACGTGATCGTCGATCAGAGACAGACGCCTCACTTCACGCCCCCCCCTTAGTTGTACGACTCTGCGTAGTAACTATCGAGTGCCGAGGGTGATACCTCGTAACGCACTCCTGATGAATACTCTGCAGCATAGCTATACGGTCGTGGTCATCGAGGGTGATTCCTCCTTCTCCATGTCCGATACGACTCTGTCGTGCAACCCCTCAGTGTGAACCTCGAGGGTGATACCTCTTACGTTCACCCTGATGATTATGACCACACGGTTACTTGACCTTTTTCACAAGCGGGTCCACCCTGGTGGGTACCCGCTGGGGATCTATGATTTCGGGTGTGCCGGAAGGGCACTCGAGTGTGACATTGTAGCGGAGCATCAGAGACTCTGATTGTCTCCGCTTGATACTAATTGAGCCTATTGGATTTGGGTGTGTGATCTGAGTGGGTCGACGTGCCCTATACGCACTACCACCACGCGGGATAATGGTTATGGGGCCCTCTGCGATGTACGTTTCTCCGAAAGCTTATCAGACGTCACGATTCACCGTGCGGGCTGATCGTCGGGATTGGGCTGGATACTTCACTGGCGAGTTCAGTGTCGCGCCTGCACCCCGGCCAGCCACGCAACGCGCAGGGTGCCCAGGGCGATGGCCCGAGACCCCTGGGTGCATAGGTTAGTCCGGCGTGCTGACCTCTCTGCTGAGCCTAGGTAGAGCGCTGCTTCGTGTTGATCTTCCGAGGACGGGCATTACCCATCAAGTATGTCCGGCCAGAGTTGATCGAGCGTGTTGGGTAACAGTAGTGCACCCCTGCAGGGATGAATCTTCTATCGATAGCCGGTCCTACGGTAAAGGACGCTCAGTTTGTGTACCCCGATCTACTACTTAAACTGGATACTTGTTACTTAATTGAAGCTTCGGGATTACTTTCTCGCTGGGAGTCGAGGAAGGATCTTTGAGCTGTACTTCAACATGTTTGCTAAATAAAATGCTATTCTACTCTCTTCTACTGCTGCAAGATGATGGCTTTGAGAAGATGTTTGAAGATGCTAGTCTTCGATAGGACTAGGCCTTTCTCTCTATTCTGGCATTTCTGCAGCCCAGTCCACATATACAGCCTTTTCTCCATTGATAATGTTGCATATGTAGTATAGATCCTTGCTTGCTGAGTACTTCGGATGAGTACTCACGGTTGCTTTATTTTCTCTTTTTCCCCATATACCCCACCTTGATGATACACCAGGCGATGGAGTCCAGGAGCCAGACGCCACCACCGGAGCCTACTACCAGGCGGGTCCAGAGGGCACGTACTACTGGATCGAGCCATCTGACCAGGAGTAGGATCGGAGGCTCCCAGGCAGGAGGCCAACGCCTTTCGATCTAGTGTCGCTGTTTGTGCTAGCCTTCTTAAGGCAGAACTTGTCTAACTATGTCTGTACCCAGATATTATTTGTATGACTGACTTATGTATTCGGATCTTCGGATCCCTGGTCTGTAATATTGTGGACCTCCGTTTATTTGTGTTTAGAGTTGTGTTGTGATATCTTCCCGTGAGTCCCTGGGTTTGATCGTACACGTTTGCGTGTATGATTAGTGTACGATTGAACCGGGGGCGTCACATAGTGCTAATCACAACACCTCTATTAAAATGCTTAAGGAAGTTATTTTCCCAAGGTTTGGAGTCCCTAGATATTTAATGACTGATGGTGGTTCACACTTTATTCATGGTGCTTTCCGTAAAATGCTGGCCAAGTACAATGTTGACCATAGAATTGCATCACCCTATCATCCTCAGTTTAGTGGTCAAGTTGAACTTCGCAATAGAGAAATAAAATTAATTTTGCAAAAGACTGTCAATAGGTCCCGGAAGAATTGGTCTAAGAAATTAGAAGATGCACTTTGGGCTTATAGAACAGCATATAAAAATCCGATGGGTATGTCTCCTTATAAAATGGTTTATGGAAAAGCTTGTCATTTGCCTCTTGAGTTAGAACATAAAGCATATTGGGCAGTCAAAGAACTCAACTATGATTTCAAACTTGCCAGTGAAAAGAGGTTATTTGATATTAGCTCTTTAGATGAATGGAGAACCCAAGCTTATGAAAATGCCAAATTATTTAAAGAGAAAGTTAAAAGATGGCATGATAGAAGAATCCAAAAGTGAGAGTTCAAAGTCGGAGAATATGTTCTTTTGTACAACTCTCGTTTCAGATTCTTTTGCAGGAAAACACCTCTCCAAATGTGAAGGACCCTATGTTATCGAGGAGGATTATCGGTTTGGAGCTATCAAAATAAATAATGCAAAAGGTACAAACATGAAGGTTGTTAATGGGCAACGAATCAAACATTATATCTTAGGTACGCCCATTAATGTTGAAAGTAATATTATCCAAACTTTGACACCGGAAGAACACATAAAAGACTCCTTCCGGAACACTCCAGAATCATGAAAATAAGGAGATACGTGATACGGTAAGTAAACGGACTTCGAAAAATCCGCAACAATATTTTTTGTCAGTTTTGGAATATTTAGAAAATTAGGAAAATAAGAAACTTTCAGGAAGTGTAGCCTGGTGGGCACAAGACACCAGGGCGCGCTTGGCTTGCCAGGCGCGCCCAGGTGGGTTGTGCCCACCTGGGACATCTTCCGGACTCCATTTTTCTTCCGTTTGCTTGTTTCCCAAGATAAAAAATCTTTATATACCCCCCGAACCTATTGACCACCATATCACGGAGAAATTTTCTGCTTTATTTTCTTGCTGTTTTTGATTAGATCTGTCAAGCCAAGCATCATGTCTTCCCCCTCTTTCAACAATGGAGAAGACGATGCAGAGTTGTTGCAAGAGGACCAACAGGGGGAGGGAATCCAGGAGATGGTCATGAAGGAAGACGAAGGGAACTCTCTTGTAGTTCACCCTCCTACTTCCAAAAGAGGCACATTGGCTAGCATCTCCACTCATCCAAATCCTCATCAAGCAGTGAGATCATCAAACAATCAAGAGAGCGCCAAAGTGCATGAAGGACTCCCACCAAGAAGGACTTTACACAGGTTACACCATAACAATTTTCACAATTTGATTCATAACTATGGGTTTGACAATACCCCTCGTGTGCATATACTGTCCAATTGGGACATATCTCGCCTGAGAGAAAGTGATGCAGGAACAAGTTCTTGGGGGCCAGAGAATAAACATATTATGGCTGAAGTGGAGAAAAACACTGAGTTGCTTCATAAAGCCATTCGTGAGATTCAAAGTTTGAAGGAGATACTCATGGATATATTGGGAGCAACTTCATCGACACCACCTTCTTCATCACCCAAGGATAATTGAGTTTCGGGTATGGGCACTCCCCTTGGCTTCCGCCAAGCTTGGGGGAGGTGCCCCGGTATCGTATCATCCCCACTATCTTTTTGCCTTTACTTATTTTAGTTCAATCTTTTGCTTTAGATGAATAAAAGTTTAGTTTGATCCTTTCTTTTCGAGAGCTTGCTTAGTGGTCTATCCTTGTAATCTTGTGCAAGATATATAATAAAGTTTAGTTTGAGTTTTTGCTTTCTTTACTTTCATGTTGCAATAAAAAGAAAGTATATAAATAAAAATAGAGGAAATAAAAGAAAAAGATCATATGCTAATCTTATGGTAGGTGATGGCACCACATAAGGAAAAGTATAAGTAGAAAATTTTATTAGAGATTGACAAACATAGCATTGGTCAATGATGCAACTCAGGACAGAATTAATAAGGGAAGAGAAGATTCACATATAAATACACTATCCTAGAAATCTTTTGTGATTGTGAGCCCCCATCAAAATATTATATGCCAAAACTTGTTGACGTTGGACAAGGAAGACAACATAATGATTTATGCTTGTTCATATTCACATAGAAGTTATATTGTCCTAGATCCTTCAACATGTGGTGCTTGCCCCCTATCTTTGCTTGCCAAAAATTCCGCACTAAGTAGAGATACTACTTGTGCATCCAAAAACCGTTAAACCCAAATCTTATTTTCATGGGTCCACCATACCTACCTAGGGATTGAGCAAGATCCCTCAAGTAAGTTGTCATCAGTGCAATAAGGAAATAAAAATTGCTTCTAAAAGTGTGAGATCATTTAGTGTAATGGAAAATTAAGCGTTGTACGAACTTGTGATGGTGAAGAATAAAAGCGACAGACTGCATAATAAAGGTTGCCATCACAAGGGGCAATACAACATGATGTTCTTTTGCACTAAGGGTTTGAGCATACAAACAAATAAGCGCATGGCAACCACTGCTTCCCTCTGCGAAGGGCCTATCTTTTACTTTTATGCAAAGAGTCAAAGTTCTTCTCTCTTTTCCTTTTATTTTTATCCTTTGGCAAGCATCATGTGGTGAGGAAAGATCTAGGCACATATGTCCAGTTGAATATGGGTGGCATAAGTTATTATTGTTGACATCGCCCATGAGGTGAATACGTTGGGTGGTGAAACTATAAGCCCCTATCTTTCTATGTGTCTGGCTGAAACGTTTTGCTCATTTGTATACGATGAGTGTTAGCAATCATAGAATACTATATGATGGTTGAGTATGTGGACTTGTCTAAAGGCTCCGATACGTGACCCTTCCTGAAAAGATGATGAATTGTAGTTGAAAAGTTGACAGAGAACATAGTTTGTTGGTTTCTAATAGAGTTTATGCTTTATACTTCAATTGTGTGATGAACTGTCACTTATTCATGAGAAGTTTATGATAAAAGTTCTATGAAAAATGTCTTATTTTTAATTTTTTTGCTGCTATAATAATCTACATGATGCTTCTATGTTCGTATTTTGTTTTTATCGACACCTCTCTTTCTAAGCATGTGGACATGTTTTTCGATTTCGGTTTTCGCTTGAGGACAAGCGAGATCCAATATGCTATTTAATACCCCTCTGATCTTGAGCATGATTATCATTTGTGACTAGTTACTTTTGTTCTTGAGGTCACGGGAGAAATCATGTTGCAAGTAATCATGTGAACTTGATATGTGTTCGGTATTTTGATAGTATGTATGTTGTGATTCCCTTAGTGGTGTCATGTGAACGTCGACTACATGACACTTCACCATATTTGGGCCTAAGGGAATGCATTGTGGACTAGTAAGTAGATGATGGGTTGCGAGAGTGACAGAAGCTTAAACCCCAGTTTATGCGCTATTCCGTAAGGGACCGATTGGATCCAAAAGTTTAATGCTATGGTTAGAATTTATTCTTAATACTTTTCTCGTAGTTGCGGATGCTTGCGAGAGGGTTAATCATAAGTAGGAGGCTTGTTCAAGTAAGAACAGCACCTAAGCACCGGTCCACCCACATATCAAATTATCAATGTAGCAAACACAAATCAAATCAACATGGTGAAAGTGACTAGAGGAAATTCCCGTGTACCCTCAAGAATGCTTTGCTTATTATAAGAGACCGTTTTGGCCTGTCCTTTGCCTCAAAAGGATTGGGCTACCTTGCTGCTCTTTTATTACTACTATCATTACTTGCTCGTTACAAATTATCTTGCTATCAAACTACTCTGTTACTTACAATTTCAGCACTTGCAGACATTACCTTGCTGAAAACCACTTGTCATTTCCTTCTGCTCCTCGTTGGGTTCGACACTCTTACTTATCGAAAAGAGCTACAATTGATCCCCTATACTTGTGGGTCATCAGGGACTTCCTCGGTGCCTAGGAGTTGATCAACACTGACACCAATGTCTCTAGCAGCGTCGGTTACCTTATCGGTAATCACCTTTAGCGGGGGGGCGGGTCGATTGCATTGCCTGTTCTCCGAGCTGGGGAACTGTTTTTCCACTTTTATTACTACTTCTACGTCTCGGCTGCTATATTTGTTCCTCATTTATTCCTCATATGACTTCCTAATAGAGTGGTCATAGTCTGATGGCCTATTCTCCACATGTCCCGGTTGTCGCTCAAGAAAGTCCACAAAGTGCTTTACGGTTTTCGTCGGTATTATCTCCTTTGGCGGCGGGGGTGGTTTCGGTGCAAAATGGGACTTCACTTCGGAAACCATGACCGTGTTGGTTTCCTCATCAGTCATATCGTACGCTAACTTCTTTTTGGCAGGAGGCTCGTCGTTGGCTTTCTTCTTAGCTTTCTTCCGCTTTTGGCCCTGCTGGGACATAGGGGGTGGAGTCGCTTGACGCGGCGGAGATCGATATTGTAACACCCCCTGTATTAAGCTACAGTGATCACCCTTTTGATGAGGCCATGTCATCATGATTAATAGTGCATAATCATCATTAGCATCATATTGCATTTCAACTCCTAAGTCAAATTCAAATTTAAATGAAAGTGGAATATAAAAGTTGTCCAACATAGAAACTAAAATGTCAGATAAGTAACAAATATTCCAGAGGCTATTCAAAAATTAAAACCAACATCATTGGAATTGGATAAGTGACTCGAACAACCTCAAACAGTGGATAAAGATAATATTTAATAACCATTTATTAAATCTGAAATAAGTACGGAATTATGTTTTGTCCAAACTAATTTTAGGTGTTAAGGAATAATGCACTGGTATTTATGAAATAGGTCACACTTTTTACAAAAAACCATTTGAGGCCTAAACATTTAACAGTGGAGAGAAGAGAAACAGAAAAGGAAAAAAAAAGAAGCAACACCCCCCTCCCCGTCCCAATGGCCGAAGCCCAGCTGGGCCCACCTGCGCCCCCCTCTCTATATGGCCCCCCCCAGGAGACCGAACCCTAGCGCCTCTCCACCCCCCCTCGCTCAACCCCCCCCCGATCCAGATCGGGCGCAGGCCCGATCCCGCGCTGCCCGCGCCTCGCCGACGCCTCCCCGCCGGCTGCTCCCCCGTCAGCACCCCACCTCCCGATCCAGATCGGGATCGGGATCGGGGGAACGACCGGGCCATCGCCCCGGATCGCTGTCGCCGTCGCCGTTGGACGCCGCCGCCCGGACCGCCGCCGGGCCGCCTCCTCGGCCTCCCGAGCACGCTGCCCGTCCCTGCCCCCGCTGTGAGGGCCCCTCCTCCCCTCTCTTCCTTCGCCTCCCCGCCTCCGGCGCCGCCGGCCGCGTCTGCTCCGGCCGGCCCCGCCGCCCGTGCACGCTCCGACCCCCCCCCCTCGCGTCGGCCGCGCCCCGCTCGGCCCGCTTAGCCGCCGAGCGCGCCACCGCCGCCGCGCGCCTCGGTCCCGACGCCGCACCGCGCCCGGCTGCCGCTCGCCCGCGCTCGCTGTGCCTCCCCTGCGCCCGCCCGGCTGGCTCGCCGCGCCGCGCTCCGGCCTTGGCCTGGCCTCTGGTGCACGCCGCGCGCTGGCCCGGCGTGTCCGGTGCCCGAACAGACACGGCCCGGACATGTCCGCCCGGCCCTATGACAGATGGGGCCCAGCCCCTAAAAACGAATTAAAAGAAAATGTAATAAAATAAAAGAAATAAAATAAATAAATAAAATAATTAATTAATTAATGTTAATTAATTAGTTAATTAATCTGATTAGGTTAATCTAATTAACTAATTAGTGTTAATTAAACAGTAATTGAAATTAACTTAATTAGCTGCTGACGTCAGCATGATGTCATGCTGAAGTCATCATCACATGTTTCGAGAATGTTGAATTAAATAATTAATTAAATTTCAGAAATTATAAAAAATTTAGAAAATCATATTAAATAAACCGTAACTCCGATGAAAATACTTTGTAATGAAACTTGCTCAGAACGACGATACGAACCCGAATACATCCTCCGTATTCCCGTCAGATGCCCGCCGCTATGAGAAAGTTGAACAATAGACCGATTTCGATAAATGAATAGTGTCCAACCCTGATTAAATAAATCCGAATAATTCTCTAATAACTAAATGCTTAGTTAGGCTGTATATCACCCTGGCCCTGCGTTTAGACATGTCATGCATCCCTGTTGCATTTTGCCGTGTGTTTACTGTTTCTCCCCCTCTTCTCTTCGGTAGAACTACGAGACCGACGCAGCTGTGGTGCCCCGACACGACTACGTTGTTGACGACCCCTACTGCCAGGCAAACAGGCAAGCCCCCCCTTGATCACCAGATATCGCCTATTCTCCTCTATACTGCTTGCATTAGAGTAGTGTAGCATGTTACTGCTTTTCGTTAATCCTAGTCTGATGCATAGCCTGACACTGTTGCTACATCTGTTGATACCTTACCTGCAATCCTAAATACTTAGTATAGGATGCTAGTTTATCATCATTGGCCCTGCATTCTTGTCAGTCTGCCTTGCTATACTATCGGGCCGTGATCACTCGGGAGGTGATCACGGGTGTATACTATACATATATACATACTATACAGATGGTGACTAAAGTCGGGTCGGCTCGAAGAGTACCCGCGAGTGATTCACGGATTGGGGGCTGAAAGGACCTTTGTCCCAACGGCCCTTTGAGTGGATCTTTGTGGCGGAGCGACAGGGCAGGTTGAGACCACCTAGGAGACAGGTGGGCCAGGCCCTGGTCGGCGTTCGCGTTTACTTCATAATAACACGTTTAACGAGATTGGATATTTGATCTGAGTCTGGCCATTGGCCTATACGCACTAACCAACTACGCGGGAGTAGTTATGGGTATCCCGGCGTCGTGGTATCAGCTGAAGCCTTCTTGACGTCAGCGACTGAGCGGCGCGCGCCGTGTTGGACCGCGCTAACGTAACCGCCGTGATCGTGTGGGTTGCTAGGTCTGCTCGCGGCCGCGTACGCAACGTGCAGGAGCGCACTGGGCGATGGGCCGAGACCCCAGAGTGCCTAGGATTAGTCCGGCGTGCTGACCTCTCTGTTGAGCCTAGGTGGGGCTGCGACGTGTGGATCTTCCGAGGCCGAGCATGACCCAGGAAAGTGTGTCCGGCCAAAGGGGATCGAGCGTGTTGGGGAATATGTGGTGCACCCCTGCAGGGAAGTTTATCTATTCGAATAGCCGTGTCCCTCGGTAAAAGGATGACCCGGAGTTGTATCCCGACCTCATGACAACTAGAAATGGATACTTAATAAAACACACCCTTACAAGTGACAAATATAACCCGGTGGTCGCTCTCTCGCATGGTGGCGACGAGAGGATCGACGGGTAGGATTATGCTTTACGTTGTTGTTTGGTTAACTTCCAACTAATCTCTTCTATTGCTTCAAGATGAAGGCTGCCAGAAGCATAGTCTTCGACAGGACTAGCTATCCCCCTCTTATTCTGGCATTCTGCAGTTCAGTCCACCGATATTGCCTCTTTACACATATACCATGCATATGTAGTATAGATCCTTGCTTGCGAGTACTTTGGATGAGTACTCACGGTTGCTTTCCCCCTTCTTTCCCCCTTTCCCTTCTTGCTGGTTGTCGCAACCAGATGTTGGAGCCCAGGAGCCAGACGCCACCTTCGACGACTACTACCACCAGGGCGGAGCCTACTACTACGTCCAGGACGCCGACGACCAGGAGTAGTTAGGAGGATCCCAGGCAGGAGGCCCTGCGCCTGTTCGATCTGTTGTATCCCTGTTTGTGCTAGCCATCTTATGGCACCTTGTTTAACCTATGTCTGTACTCAGATATTGTTGCTTCCGCTGACTCGTCTATGATCGAGCATTTGTATTCGAGCCCTCGTGGCCCCTGTCTTGTATTATGATGCTTGTATGACTTATTTATGTTTTAGAGTTGTGTTGTGATATCTTCCCGTGAGTCCCTGATCTTGATCGTACACGTTTGCGTGCATGATTAGTGTACGATTGAAACGGGGGCGTCACAAGTTGGTATCAGAGCCGACTGCCTGTAGGAATCCCCCTTTCCAATTCCTTGGCCGAAGTTGAGTCTAGACAAAGAAAACCGTTTTACTAACTTGGCTGTGTGGCTTACGGGCCCACATTGCCAACTGGGTGGTATTAGGATCTTTTATTCCTCGTCTATACTCTGGGACTCTGATCTCTCTTCTACTCGGGTTAAATAAAGTTTACTAACGCCGACACTTAGGATCTCGTAAATTCTGTCTACCCGGAGAGCTGGATATCTGTGCGATTTCCCTGTCGTTGATCTGATTAGTCTGATAATCATTTTCCTTTCCATTGTTTTGTCTAACCTTTCTCTCCGAGTTGTGTTAAACTTCTCATTGTCATTTGACAAATCTGAATTTCCTCTGTTTCAGATGGACCGTTTGTTTCCACCGCGTCCTACGACACAGCTTGTGCTTCGCACTTGGGCTCGTAATACCCCTAGGTTTCCAGCTGTCCTGATCGCTCTCATGACCAGACTTGGCTACCGTTGGTAACCTGAGTACTTGGTTTATGAGGTTTACCGCGAGTTCAACCAGGAACAGTACTATGCTGAAGTTCGGATTTATGATCAGCAGAACAACTCAGACACCGAGCTACACCTTTTTCACGGATTAGGCGTGACGATTGAGATGACAGTCCTATACTGCACCGCGTCTGCCTCCACCACCTAGGCAGCCAGGACTTCCATCTCCACCACCCCGAGCTCCTGCTCCCAATCCCAATGATAGTCTGTGCTACAAGTGTGGGCAGCCAGGTCATTTTTCCAGAAACTGCATTCAGAACCAGAACCAACTGGCACTTCCTGCAACTGGCCGTAGGAACAATCAGCCTCGCAACAACAATGCCAAGTCTTATGGGCGTATTCAGGCCAACCACACCGATTTCAATGAAGCTCAGGACCAGCCTGCCACCGTGATGGGTACTCTCCTTGTTAATTCAGTACCCGCTTCTGTTTTATTTGATTCGGGAGCATCGCATTCATTCATGTCCGAAGAATTTGCATACAAACACGACATTAAATGTGAGGTCATGAACACTGCAATAGTAATACACACCCCCGCGGGTCAATGTCAAACCTCCATGGGTAGCAACGACGTCACCGTTGAAATTGAAGGGCTGGAGTTTCACGTCTCCCCTTTCATACTAAAGTCTTGTAGTATCGACCTCATTCTCGGAATGGATTGGTTGAAAGCGCATACTGCTTCTATAGTTTGCGCCATGAAGATCGTCCATCTTCTACACCCTTCTGATGAAATAATAAGCTACCAGGCTCAAATCATCCAAAATGCCGAGGCGAGGCTTTATGCCTTGAATGCGTTAAACGCATCACCACTTGAAGGCATCGAGAACATTCCAGTTGTTCGCGAATTCCAAGGTGTTTTCCCAGAAGAACTCCCAGGGATACCCCCTGCTCGAGCTGTCGAGTTTGTCATCGACTTGAAACCAGGCACCACTCCTATCGCCAAGCGACCCTACAAGATGCCGCCACATGAACTCCTTGAACTTAAGGAGGAAATCGACGCTTCACTTCGTAAGGGTTTCATTCGCCCAAGTTCCTCCGCTTGGGGAGCACCTTCTCTCTTTGTCAGGAAGAAGGATGGATCAAACCGATTGGTCCAAGATTACCGTCCTATTAACCAAGCAACTATCCAGAACAAATATCCCCTTCCTCGGATAAACGATCTGTATGATCAACTGGCGGGTTCATCAGTGTTCTCTAAACTCGACTTAAGGTTGGGTTACCACCAGATCCGTGTTCGTGAAGAGGATATCCCAAAGACCGCCTTCGTTACTCGATATGGCTCATACGAGTACACTGTCATGTCATTCGGCTTAACCAATGCTCCCGCCACATTCTCCCGCCTGATGAATTATATATTCATGGAATACCTTGACAAGTTCGTCGTGGTTTACCTGGATGATATCCTAGTATACTCCAAGAACAAAGAGGAACATGCTGAACATCTTCGACTTGTTCTGGAAAAACTTCGAGAGCATCAACTATATGCTAAGTTTTCCAAGTGTGAATTCCGGCTTCCCGAAGTAACATACCTTGGGCATGTCATCTCCAAGGATGGTATTGCCGTCAACCCCGAGCGAGTTCAGGCTATTCTTGATTGGGCTCCTCCAAAGAACGTCAAGCAAGTTCGAAGTTTTCTCGGACTCGCCAGCTATTGCCGTCGATTTGTCGAGAACTTCTCCAAGATCGCCAAGCCCCTGACTAACCTGCTTCATAAAGGCGTCAAGTTCGATTGGACGAAAAAGTGTCAGGAAAGTTTCCAGACGCTCAAAGACAAGCTGACTTCTGCCCCAGTGCTTGCCCCTCCTGATTCCCAGAGGGATTTTGTCATCTATTGTGATGCATCCCGTCAAGGATTAGGCGGTGTCCTAATGCAAGACCGCAGAGTAATTGCTTATGCTTCGCGTCAATTGCGTCCGCACGAAGAGAATTACCCAGTACATGACCTCGAGCTTGCTGCCGTCATCCATGCACTAAAACAATGGCGACATTACCTTCTCGGTAATCGTTGCGAGATCTACACCGATCATCAAAGTCTGAAGTATCTGTTCACTCAGCCAGACCTGAACCTCCGTCAACAGAGATGGATGGAGACCGTAGCGGATTTTAACTTGGGTATTTCTTATACCCCCGGCAAGGCTAATGTAATGTCCGATGCCTTGAGCCGCAAGTCTTATTGCAGTCACCTCCAGTTTCACGAAGTTCAACCTTCGCTTATTGAAGAATTCAGAAAGCTGAATCTCCACATTGTTCCTCCTGGAGCACTCGCTCCCCCTCCTGAAGGTTCCTACAAAATGAACCTCCACGTTGTTTCCCAGGGTTCTCTTAATACCCTGGTTGCTAAACCAGATCTCGTGGACAGCATCAAGATGCTGCAGGGTTATGACTCTCAAGCCCACAAGATTAAGCGCTATCTCGCTGAAGGAAGGCCTTCGTTCTTCACTATTGATGATACTGGCACCTTGTTCTTTAAAAGTCGTCTAGTGGTCCCCTCTAAAGGTAACCTGGGTATGACTCAGGAGGTCATGCAAGAAGCTCACGACACTCCGTTGTCTATTCATCCCGGCAGTACCAAGATGTACCAAGACATCCGTCAAAGATTCTGGTGGTCAAACATGAAGCAAGACATTGCTCGCTATGTTGCTGAATGTGATGTTTGCCGTCGCGTCAAAGCAGAACATCAAAGGCCCGCCGGAACTCTGCAACCAATTGCTGTTCCTGAATGGAAATGGGACCAGGTTGAAATGGACTTTATCACTGGGTTTCCCAAATCACAGAAAGGTAATGATGCTATTCTTGTCGTCATTGACCGACTTTCCAAAGTTGCACATTTTCTAGCCGTCAAAGAGACGATCACTGCTAGTCAGCTCGCAACTCTCTACATGTCCAGAATTGTTTCACTTCACGGTATTCCACTGGTTATCAGTTCAGACCGTGGCAGCTTATTCACTTCAAGATTCTGGGCAAGTTTCCAAGAAGCTATGGGAACTCATCTGTCCTTCAGCACCGCTTTTCACCCTCAGTCTCAAGGACAAGTTGAACGAGTGAACCAAGTTCTCGAAGATATGTTTCGAGCTTGTGTCATATCCTTCGGAAGGAAATGGGAAGAATCTCTCCCATATGCCGAATTCTCTTACAATAACAGCTATCAAGCCAGTCTGAAGATGGCCCCCTTCGAAGTATTGTACGGAACGAAAGTGCCGAACACCTCTGAATTGGTCAGAAACTGGGGAACGTCCACTCTTCGGTCCGGATATTATCCAACTTGCCGAAGATCAAGTTCGCGTTGTCCGCGAGCATTTGAAGACTGCTCAGTCACGTCAAAAGAGTCAGTATGACCGCAAACACAAATATATGGTCTATCAAACTGGCGAAAAGGCTTATCTTCGAGTCACACCGATGAAAGGTACACACCGATTCGGGATCAAGGGCAAGCTAGCTCCTCGCTATATTGGTCCTTTCACTGTTCTTGAAAGGCGTGGTAGAGTGGCATATCAGTTAGAGCTTCCACCGAACCTTTCTCAGGTTCACGATGTGTTCCACGTATCCCAACTCCGCCGCTGCTTCAAAGACCCTATCCGCGGAGTAGATCACGAATTGCTTGAACTGCAACAAGACCTCTCTTATAAAGAGCATCCGGTCCGCATTCTCGATCAAGCCGAGCGTCGCACACGCCAGAAGGTTATCAAGTTCCTCAAGGTTCAGTGGTCAAACCATTCTGAGGATGAAGCCACTTGGGAACGCGAGGATCGTCTTCGCGATGAATACCCCGCTTTGTTTCTTTCTACCTCCTAAATCTCGGGACGAGATTTCTTGTAGTGGAGGAGATTTGTAACACCCCCTGTATTAAGCTACAGTGATCACCCTTTTGATGAGGCCATGTCATCATGATTAATAGTGCATAATCATCATTAGCATCATATTGCATTTCAACTCCTAAGTCAAATTCAAATTGAAAGTGGAATATAAAGTTGTCCAAAATAGAAACTAAAATGTCAGATAAGAACAATATTCCAGAGGCTATTCAAAAATTAAAACCAAATCTTGGAATTGGATAAGTGACTCGAACAACCTCAAACAGTGGATAAAGATAATATTTAATAACCATTTATAAATCTGAAATAAGTATGGAATATATGTTTTGTCCAAACTAATTTTAGGTGTTAGGAATAATGCATGGTATTTATGAAATAGGTCACACTTTTTACAAAAAACCATTTGAGGGCTAAACATTTAACAGTGGAGAGAAGAGAAACAGAAAAGGAAAAAAAAAGAAGCAACACCCCCCTCCCCCCGTCCCAACTGGGCCGAAGCCCAGCTGGCCGGCCCACCTGCGCCCCCCTCTCTATATGGCCTCCCCCAGGAGACCCGAACCCTAGCCGCTCTCCACCCCCCCCTCGCTCACTCCCCCCCCCGATCCAGATCGGGCGCAGGCCCGATCCCGCGCTGCCCCGCGCCTCGCCGACGCCTCCCCGCCGGCCTGCTCCCCCTCGTCAGCACCCACCTCCCGATCCAGATCGGGATCGGGATCGCGGGAACGACCGTGCCATCGCCCCGGATCGCTATCGCCGTCGCCGTTGGACGCCGCCGCCCGGATCCCGCCGCCGGCGCCGCCTCCTCCGGCCACCCTCCCCGAGCACGCTGCCCGTCCCTGCGCCCCGCTGTGAGGGCCACCTCCTCCCCTCTCTTCCTTCGCCTCCCCGCCTCCGGCCGCCGCCCGGCCCGCGCGTGCTCCGGCCGCGCCCCGCCGCCCGCTCGCCCACGCGCGACCGCGCGCTTCGGCCGCGCCCGCTCCGGCCCCGCTCGCCCGCCGCGCGCGCCACCGCCGCCCGCGCGCCTCCGGTCCCGACGCCGCACCGCGCCCGGCTACCGCTCGCCCGCGCTCGCTGTGCCTCCCCTCGCGCCCGCCCGGCTGGCCTCGCCGCGCCGCGCTCCGGCCTTGGCCTCGCCTCTGGTGCACGCGCGCGCGCTGGCCCGGACGTGTCCGGTGCCCGAACAGACACGGCCCGGACATGTCCGCCCCGGCCCTATGACAGATGGGGCCCAGCCCCTAAAAACGAATTAAAAGAAAATGTAATAAAAATAAAAGAAATAAAAATAAATAAATAAAATAATTAATTAGTTAATTAATCCTGATTAGGTTAATCTAATTAACTAATTAGTGTTAATTAAACAGTAATTAGAAATTAACTTAATTAGCTGCTGACGTCAGCATGATGTCATGCTGACGTCATCAATCACTGTTTCGGATAATGTTGAATTAAATAATTAATTAAATTTCAGAAATTAATAAAAACTTTAGAAAATCATATTAAATAAACCGTAACTCCGATGAAAATACTTTGTACATGAAACTTGCTCAGAACGACGATACGAACCCGAATACATCCTCCGTATTCCCGTCAGATGCCCGCAGCTATGAGAACGATGAACAATTAGACCGATTTCGATAAATGAATAGTGTCCAACCCTGATTAAATAAATCCGAATAAATTCCTAAATTAACTAAATCGCTTAGTTAGGCTGTATATCACCCTGGCCCTGCGTTTAGACATGTCATGCATCCCTGTTGCATTATTGCCGTGTGTTTACTGTTTCTTCCCCCTCTTCTCTTCGGTAGACTACGAGACCGACGCAGCTGCTGGTGCCCCGACCGACTACGTTGTTGACGACCCCTACTTGCCAGAGCAACCAGGCAAGCCCCCCCCTTGATCACCTGATATCGCCTATTCTCCTCTATACTGCTTGCATTAGAGTAGTGTAGCATGTTACTGCTTTTCGTTAATCCTAGTCTGATGCATAGCCTGACACTGTTGCTACATCTGTTGATACCTTACCTGCAATCCTAAATACTTAGTATAGGATGCTAGTTTATCATCATTGGCCCTGCATTCTTGTCAGTCTGCCTTGCTATACTATCGGGCCGTGATCACTCGGGAGGTGATCACGGGTGTATACTATACATATATACATACTATACAGATGGTGACTAAAGTCGGGTCGGCTCGAAGAGTACCCGCGAGTGATTCACGGATTGGGGGCTGAAAGGACCTTTGTCCCAACGGCCCTTTGAGTGGATCTTTGTGGCGGAGCGATAGGGCAGGTTGAGACCACCTAGGAGACAGGTGGGCCAGGCCCTGGTCGGCGTTCGCGTTTACTTCATAATAACACGTTTAACGAGATTGGATATTTGATCTGAGTCTGGCCACTGGCCTATACGCACTAACCAACTACGCGGGAGTAGTTATGGGTATCCCGGCGTCGTGGTATCAGCTGAAGCCTTCTTGACGTCAGTGACTGAGCGGCGCGCGCCGTGTTGGACCGCGCTAACGTAACCGCCGTGATCGTGTGGGTTGCTAGGTCTGCTCGCGGCCGCGTACGCAACGTGCAGGAGCGCACTGGGCGATGGGCCCAGACCCCAGAGTGCCTAGGATTAGTCCGGCGTGCTGACCTCTCTGTTGAGCCTAGGTGGGGCTGCGACGTGTGGATCTTTCGAGGCCGGGCATGACCCAGGAAAGTGTGTCCGGCCAAAGGGGATCGAGCGTGTTGGGGAATATGTGGTGCACCCCTGCAGGGAAGTTTATCTATTCGAATAGCCGTGTCCCTCGGTAAAAGGACGACCCGGAGTTGTATCCCGACCTCATGACAACTAGAAATGGATACTTAATAAAACACACCCTTACAAGTGACAAATATAACCCGGTGGTCGCTCTCTCGCATGGTGGCGACGAGAGGATCGACGGGTAGGATTATGCTTTACGTTGTTGTTTGGTTAACTTCCAACTAATCTCTTCTATTGCTTCAAGATGAAGGCTGCCAGAAGCGTAGTCTTCGACAGGACTAGCTATCCCCCTCTTATTCTGGCATTCTGCAGTTCAGTCCACCGATATTGCCTCTTTACACATATACCATGCATATGTAGTATAGATCCTTGCTTGCGAGTACTTTGGATGAGTACTCACGGTTGCTTTCCCCCTTCTTTCCCCCTTTCCCTTCTTGCTGGTTGTCGCAACCAGATGTTGGAGCCCAGGAGCCAGACGCCACCTTCGACGACTACTACCACCAGGGCGGAGCCTACTACTACGTCCAGGACGCCGACGACCAGGAGTAGTTAGGAGGATCCCAGGCAGGAGGCCCTGCGCCTGTTCGATCTGTTGTATCCCTGTTTGTGCTAGCCATCTTATGGCACCTTGTTTAACCTATGTCTGTACTCAGATATTGTTGCTTCCGCTGACTCGTCTATGATCGAGCATTTGTATTCGAGCCCTCGTGGCCCCTGGCTTGTATTATGATGCTTGTATGACTTATTTATGTTTTAGAGTTGTGTTGTGATATCTTCCCGTGAGTCCCTGATCTTGATCGTACACGTTTGCGTGCATGATTAGTGTACGATTGAGCGGGGGGCGCCACAGATATGGACTCGCGCTGCGCTCCCTCTCAAGGTGGGGTGGACTTAGAGGTGCATTGCTACTCAGAGGAGTCGGTGGCCTTGACACCGATTTTGGAAATATGATGCATTCCTTTCTCCATACAATGACACCATGTATGACTTCTCCCAGTGTCTACTCCCCTTCACCTCCAGGAATGTCAAGCTCTAGTGAGTCTTATCCCGGCAGAACTTCATCCACCCCGACATGAGCATAGCCAGCTGGAATCGGATTGCCATGGATGGTTGCTTCATGTGCATTCAGTGAAGCAACGCCGACCGCCACCTTCATGGATATGTTCTTCATTTTCTAGTATAGCTCACAATTTGTCCTCACTTGATATCATCTACGGGGTAGCGAGCTAGCAGTGCATCATCGGCCTAGACCCCTGTGGAACCCACGCTACTTTTCTGCATAGATGGGACGATACTATCCAATGCTGGATTTGCTTGCTCCTGCCGCGGAATGCCCTTTGCTGGCTAATTGTGTCCAGTTGCTCCTGCTACCGCTTTAACATGCGTTACAACTCCTCATTCTTTGTTTCTATCTTCTGAAGCCGGTCTGCATCCTGCTTCTTTTTTCTCTGACAGCTTCTCTAAGTGTCATTCCACTCCGAAAACCCCTGAACCCACGGAACAACGCCTTTGCCTCGTGTTCGTCCTCCATGTTCAGTATTCTTGAGGGCGTGTGTAAGATCGTCATTCTCTTTCTCGGGCTGGAACAACCCCTTTCAAGAATCTTCTATTGCTTGAAGTAAACCGTCTGAGCTGTTTTAAGATCTGCCCTTTCAATAATCTGCCTTGTCGCTGGGTCCAACTGTCCCCCATGCGCACAAAACCAATGCTTGGAACTCTGGGGCCAATCCACTGTAGTTGGAATGACCCCTTCAGCAAGCATCTTGGCCTCAGCTGCTTCCCACTTAGGCACGGCTCTCTTGTAGCCACCTGTCCCCAGAACATGGTGATACTCTTTTTTCTCAGCATTTATCTTACTTTTTCTCGACCTTTCCAGAGCTTCATCCAATTCCTTGTACTCCACAAATGCGTCCAAGTGATCTTTTATCTTCTCTAATGCTCCAGTGACTTCTGGAGTCTTCTTTTTTCCCTTGATGTAGCCACCGTATAATCTTTTCTTCCAGCTCTGGAATTGTGTGACCATCTTTTTAAGAGCAAACTGCTTGACTTTCAACCGTTTGCCATCTGTGAGACCCTTAGGTAGGTTGAAATGTGACATGAGCGTATCCCAAAGCAAATTTTTCGATCATTCGTCAACATAACTAACTCCTTGATCTACCTTTGGCATATTACATTCTCGAATGGTGATCGGGATGTTGTCCCTAACAATAACTCCTCATTGGTTTATAAATTTACGGGCATTCTATTCAGGAGCAATCGGTTCGCCATCTTCTGCGACTTCATCAATGTTGAACTTTATGTCATCGCCCAACTTTTTGGCCTGGCCTCGTATCCTTCTAGGAGATTTGCTCAATCCGGAGGGCTAAAAGAAGAAAGATTCATTAATATATATATATATATATATATATATATACACACACAAAACAATTAATACATCTAATGATCACCAGAGTCCTAATATATATATATACCTCGCCAGACTTTGTTAATTGTCTAACATTTTCTTCGCCATCATTGTTTGTTTGCCCTTTGTCTCTTGGTTCTTACTCAAGTTTCTCACCGGAGTCGTCCAGAAATTATGAGCCGTCATCTGGTTCATTCTCTTGGTTTTGGGAGGAGCATATGATGTCGAAGATATCCTCTTCATGGTATCTGCCGCTATCGTCCATAGCTTAACTAATCCAGAAGAAAGATAAAACAATTTAGTATTTAAATTAGAATGCATAAAATATGCAAAAACTGAATCATAGTATCGAGAAGAACAATACCGGAGATGCAATCAATACACAACAATGCAACAATATGATGCATGATCATGACATGGAGATATGATGTGGTTTGAGCTTATGCAACTAACATCAATTTGGATGAGGTCCATTTGAACCGAGAGGGAAGAGCTACCGGCAAACAAGAGGGAACACAATCAACGCAATGCAACAATATGATGCATGATCATAACATGGCAATGTAATATGATTTGGGCTAATGTAGCTAGCAACAATTTAAATGGAGTTGGTTTGAACACAAGATTCAAATTCAAACTCCACATAAGGCATTTCAAATGCCATTTATTCAAATTGTCTTATACAGCAGTTTAAGTTGTTCAAACATGCATGGAAATGCCATAAACAGATTCTTCATATTTTTCTGATAATTTTTCATATATAATTTATTTCCATTGGAGTTATAGACTCTTTTCTATGATTTTTAGAAGTTTAGGGATTTTTCTTAAAATAAACAAATCATTTAAGACTTATTTAAAATCTAAAATCATTACCGCGTCAGCTGACATCATCAATTGACTAGTCAAAGTCAAACCTAACAGTGGGGTTCCACATGTCATAGGCACGAGGTTAACAGTGGGTTATTTAGTTTAAACAGCGCCATTAATGGTGGGGGTCCCACATATCATACACCCAGGGGTTAGTCAAAGGGGTAATTAGCACTAAGCTATTCACCTGACTAGCCGGGTCCACCGGTCAGTGACCTAGGCCGACGAGGTCATCATCGGTGACCTCTGGACACAGCGGAGTCCGCCCTAGGGACCACAATAGCGGCAGCAGAGGCTACCAACGCATAGCCCACGCTGATGCGCATCCAGGGGAGGCAGCAGCATGTCGCGGGGAGGCCGGAGTCTACGGTAGCGACGACCAGTGCGGCGGCCGGCGTTCGGCCCTCGACAGAAACGTTGCTACGGCGTGTGCATGAGAGAACTAATGCATAAGGGATGCTCCACATGGCGCGGTCAATACAATGGGCACACGCACCGGACCAATCGGTCACCAGAGCTCGCCGGTGACAAGCTCATGTAGCGGCGCACTTTTGGTCCTTGACAAATCGACGGCTACGGCATGCGATAGATGCGGGGAAGAGGGGGATTCAAGGCGGGGGCTCACTGCGAGGTTGAGGCGATGCTCATCGGGCTCGGGGAGGGGCTGGAGCGAGCGGGACGGCGTCGGCAATCTCTTGCAGTCGAAGGTTGAAGACGAGCTTGGTGGGGCGTTCAGGGGCGTCAGGCATCGCATGCGTCGGCGGAGAGAACGAGGCCGCGGATGTGTCGGAGAGGGAGAAGAACAGCGATGGCAGTGAAATCCAGCAGCCTGGCGGCACATGGTTTTGTTCCTTCTCCCGGGCGGTGGCTGGCACCGGGACACCAGTTATATACCCGCGACCTTTAGTCCCGAATCCAGCCATGAACCGGGACTAAATGTCCTTTAGTCCCGGCTCCAGCCACGAACCGGGACTAAAGGCCAACCTTTTTGGCAGCCAAAATTTAGCGCGGGAGCTGAAACCTTTAGTCCCGGCTGGTGGTTGCAACCGGGACTAAAGGTGTCTTTCAATTAATTTTCATTTTGAACAAATTATTTGACATATTCAATTTTACAGATTGAAATTAATTCTTGTAAAATGCATAACAATTTGAAAACTAAACCAAATGAGTTGATTCAAATTTCTGTGGATTCGTCTTGAAGATTTCTATCAACTAGTATCATTTTGATAGGAAGTTGCATAATTAATTTTGCACTTATTAATTAAATACGGTAATTGAAGACATTATTTCAAACTTTAAAAATTCATATCTTCAGTTCTATTAAGCCAAATGGAGCAAATAAGATGCTAAATTGCTTGTCATAACATAACCTACACATTCATATTTTGTCATTCCGTACTGCGGGTCTACCTTTAGCCTGCCTCCAGTCAGATTGACCCATTTGCACCGAAACAAAGGGTCCTTAAAAGAAGGTCCATAGTCAAGTTCCCATATCTCCTCTATGTAACCATAATATGTGTCCTTTTTTCTATTATTGTTTGTTGCATGAAAACGGTCACTGTTTTGGTTGCTGCTCTTTTTATCTTGGGCTATCGTGTAAAATGTATTCCCATTTATCTTGTACACTTTGAAAGTGAATATAGTCGAAGATGGTGACTTGGCCAACAAGTACATCTCATCTCCAACAGTGGTGTTATTCATGAGATGTGTTTGCAACCAACCGCCGAAAGTCGCCATGTGTGTACGTTTAATCCAGGAGTCAGACTGCTTCGGGTTCTTGGAGCGTACAATATCCATGTGCTCCTCAATATACGGAGCTACCAAGGTGGAATTTTGTAGAACTATGTAGTGTGCTTGAGTGAAAGAATGCCCGTCCATACTTATTACTCCTTTCTTTCCTAGCGTGCCTTTTCCACTCAGTCTCCCCTCATGCCGCAATTGAGGAACACCAATCGGCTTAAGGTCAGGAATAAAGTCAACACAAAACTCCATAACCTCCTCTGTTCCATAGCCCTTGGAGATGCTTCCTTCTAGCCTAGCACGGTTATGAACATATTTCTTTAAGACTCCGATTAACCTCTCAAAGGGGAACATATTGTGTAGGAATACAGGACCCAGAATGGTAATCTCTTCGACTAGGTGAACTAGGACGTGCGTCATAATATTGAAGAAGGATGGTGTGAACACCAACTCGAAACCTTGGTAGGATTTCTGGATCGATTACCTTCTCAGAAATTGCATTGAGGAATGCACATAGCTTCACAATGGCTAATCGAACATTTTCCGGTAGAAGCCCCCTCAATGCAACTAGAAGTAATTGCATCATAATCACGTGGCAGTCATGAGACTTTAGGTTTTGGAATTTTTTCTCTGCCATATTTATTATTCCCTTTATATTCGACAAGAAACCAGACGGGACCTTCATACTGCTCAGGCTTTCCAAAAAGATTTCCTTCTCTTCTTTGGTAAGAGCGTAGCTGGCAGGACCTTGATACTGCTTTGGATGCACGCCGTATTTTTCGTTCATACGTTGCTGGTCCTCCCGTGCCTCCGGTGTATCTTTTTTCTTCCCATACACGCACAAGAAGCCTAGCTGGTTCACGCAAATATTCTTCGTCACGTGCATCACGTCGATTGCAGAGCGGACCTCTAGGACTTTCCAATAGGGTAGCTCCCAAAATATAGATTTCTTCTTCCACATGGGTGCATGTCCATTCGCGTCATTCAGAATAGATTGTCTACCAGGGCCCTTTCCAAAGATTACTTTTAAATCCTTGACTATATCAAATGTATCCTCACCAGTACGGTGGCCAGGCTTCTTTCGGTGATCTACCTCACCTTTGAAATGCTTGCCTTTCTTTCTTAAGAGATGCCTGGTCAAAAGAAATCGACGATGTCCCGGGTACACATTCTTCTTACATTTATCCAAATATATACTTTCAGTCTCATCTAAATAGTGTGTGCATGCATTGTATCCCTTGTTTGTCTGTCCTAAAAGGTTACTAAGAGCAGGCCAATCATTGATGGTTACAAACAGCAACGCTCGTAGGTCAAATTCCTCCTGTTTGTGCTCATCCCACACATGTACACCTTTTATATCCCACAACTGTAAAAGTTCTTCAACTAATGGCCTTAGGTACACATCAATGTCGTTGCCGGGTTGCTTAGGGCCTTGGATGAGCACTGGCATCATAATGAACTTCCGCTTCATGCACAAACAAGGAGGAAGGTTATAGATACATAGCGTCACAGGCCAGGTGCAATGACTGCAGCTCTGCTGCCCAAAAGGATTCATCCCATCTGTACTTAGACCAAACCATAAGTTCCTTGCATCATCTGCAAAGTCCGGCCACTTTCTCTCAATTTTTCTCCACTGTGACACATCAGCGGGTTGTCTCAACATCGCGTCTTCCTTACGGTCTTCTTTGTGCCATCGCAACAACTTGGCATCCTCTTGGTTTTGGAACAAACATTTCAACCGTGGTATTACAGGAGCATACCGCATCACCTTGGCAGGAACCCTCTTCCCTGGGGCGCTCGCCCTCAACATCACCAGGGTCATCGCAGCTGATCTTATAGCACAATGCACTACATACCGGGCATGCATTCAAATTCTCGTACTCCTCACCACGGTAGAGGGTGCAGTCATTATGGCATGCATTTATCTTCTGCACCTCTAATCCTAGAGGGCAGACAACCTTCTTTGCTTCATACGTACTGTCGAGCAATTCGTTATCCTTTGGAAGTGTCTTCTTTATAATTTTCAGCAACTTTTCAAATCCCTTGTCAGATACACCATTCTCTGCCTTCCATTGCAACAATTCCACTGTGGTACCCAGCTTTTTCTTGTCATCTTCGCAATTTGGGTACAACAATTTTTTGTGATCCTCTAACATGCGCTCCCACTTCAACCTCTCCTTTTCACTTTCGCAGTTTCTCTTTGCATCAACAATGGCCCGACCAAGATCATCAGTGGGCTCATCTGATGCCTCTTCTTCAACTTCCCCCATTGTACTACCATCATATTCAGGGAACCTAGGATAGTTGTCATCATCCTCTTCTTCTTCATTGTCTTCCATTGTAACACCTCTTTCTCCGTGCTTGGTCCAACAGTTATAGCCGGACGTGAAACCAGATTGAAGCAGGTCGCTGTGAAGGATTTTTGAGGTAGAGTAATCCTTATTATTCTTACAGACACCACATGGACAACACATAAAACCATTCCGCTTGTTTGCCTCAGCCACACACATAAAATTATGCAGGCCATTAATGAACTTGGGAGAGCATCGGTCATCGTACATCCATTGCCGGCTCATCTTCATTACACAACATCGAAGTGACCAAATTAATACAAGTTCATCACATTAAAACCAAAGTAGAGTAGTGACCAAATGTTATTACTGCAAAAATATATACATAAAGTTCATACATACTTCTCATAAAACAACATACAACTATCTAAAGCATTTAAATGCAACAACAAATGCGATGAAAATAGCAACTAAGGTAATAATTGATCCAACAGCATAATGATACCAAGCCTCTTTACTAATGGCATATTTTCTAATCTTTCTAATCTTCAAGCACATTGCACCCATCTTGATCTTGTGATCATCGACAACATCGTCAACATACAACTCCAATTTCGTCTTCTCTTCTTCAATTCTTTTCAATTTTTCTTTCAAATAATTGTTTTCTTTTTCAACTAAATATATCTTCTTGACAAGAGGGTCGGTTGCAATTTCCGGTTCACATACCTCCTAGATAAAAATATCTATGTCAACTTGGTGGGCATAATTGTCATAAACACGAAATGAAACAAATAGTTATAAAAGATAATATACCACATCCGAATCATAAACCGGACGAGGGCCGACGGGGACGGATATCAAAACCATGGCACTATATATAACAAATAATCATACAAGTAAGAAATAATGATACACGTAAGAAAATTATACAAGTAACTATCTAAATCATACAAATAAGATTTTTTTTTACAAAAAGGATAAGAACAAGAGGCTCACCAAGGTGGTGCCGGCGACGGGACGACGCGGGCTGTCGACGACAGTGAGGACGGGGACGGGAAGGCACAAAGTAAACCACACCTACACATATGCAATCTAAGAAGTTAATTTGAGCTCAAATTGCATATAAATGAAATAAACTCCCACATAATTACTCCCAAACTAAAACCCACAAATCACTATACTTATGGAGCATGAAACGAGCTAAACTAGCAATGAGAGATGAAAGGATGAAGTTGCTAACCTTTTGGAACCCTTGGATAGATGGGGTGCCTCCAATCTTGACAAATCTTAGCAAAAATGGAGGATGAACTCGAGCTTGGGGAAGGAAACAGAGAGGAGAGAAAGCCTGGACTCGGGCTGGACGAAGTAGCTTTATATAGGGAAGAATTTAGTCCTGGTTGGTGATACCAACCAGGACTAAAGGTCTATCTTTAGTCCCGGTGGGTGATACCAACTGGGACTAAAGGGGCTCGCAGAGGCCCTAGCCTGCCGCAAGCTGGTATGGGATTTAGAGACCTGCACATCTTTAACCTTGCTATGTTAGCAAAGCAGTGTTGGCGAATTCTCTAAAGACCTGATTCTCTATGTGCACAAGTCTTGAAAGCCAAGTATTACCACAGTGGTGATATATTGAGTGCTGGACCAAAGAAGGGTTCATTGTTTACATGGCAGAGTATCGTCGTAGGTATCCAAGCTTTCACGAGAGGGTGCATTTGGCGTGTCCGTTTGGGATCACATATTAAAATTTGGGACAATCCTTGGGTTCCTGCTAGTGAGTCAAGGAAAATTATTACCACAAGAGGAGGAACAATGTTGTCCAAAGTGGAGGAATTAATCAATCCGCATACGGGTCAGTGGGATGGTGAACTCCTGCGTGACATCTTTCTACCTGTTGATGTGTACAGAATACAACAAACCCCCTTACACGTTGAAACAGTAGAAGATTTTGTAGCATGGCAATTTACTAGGTCAGGTACTTTCTCAGTACGCTCGGCCTACCATGTGGAGTTCAATCACCAGTTCTCAAGTTAAATCCCCTTACACGTGGGTTTAGCCCGTAGAGGGGACAATAAACAGGCTTTAGGGTTTAGCCCATACACATCCGATCTCAAGGTAGATCAAGCTTGTACTCTGTACACTCTCGTCAGTATAATCCAAGCAGGACATAGGGTATTACCTCTTCGAGAGGGCCCGAACCTGGGTAAAACATCGTCTCCATGTCTCCTGTTACCCATTGATCCAAGATCCACAGTTTGGGACCCCCTACCCGAGATCTGCCTTTTTTTGTACCATCATTGGTGCATTCATTGAGAGTTCCGCTGTGTGGTCACCTAGGATTGATGGCACAACTGGTTAGCGATCGAAACCTCCGCGGGGTCTCCCGACGCCAAAACCTTTCATCATCGATTTAACTGAAGATTTGAAGCACTCTGGATCACCCCTCCTCCTTCAAGAGTCGAGGCATGATGATCCCGAACCTAACTCCGAGCCACATGCTCTTTCTCCGAACTCGGCCGATCAAGGGCCGAAGTGTCAGTTGGCTGAGGACTTCAAGCCTAGCCGATTGGAAGGAGCTGGGGTCTCGGACCCTAAAACCAATTCGGCTGACTCCACGTCGGCATGTCCTTCTCAGGATGAACACCTTGGAGCTTCGAGCCCACAGCTAGTTGGGGTCAAATTTTTGATCCCACCCACCCCCACATCGAGTATTGCCCAAATAACTCACGGCCACAAGATGTCTGGAATATAATCTATGTAAAGCAACAATCCGACAAGACTGGCCGGCAATTCTGAACTAGATTCATGTTTGTTAAGAACAAGATACCAGATTGCCATGATTTAGAGATCTTGGCAGCTTTCCAGCACAATTGCCGAGATGAAAGCATTCTAAACATCCTCGCTCGCCATCGGGTATAAACTTTTCCCGAGCTATCCGACCTAGTGGCCAAATTTTGCGCCATGGAAAATGCTTGGCTAGCTCAAAAAGAGCAAATAGATTCAATCTATGCCGAAAAATCAAGGCGGGACAGGCTGAGGCGCCGGAAAGAGAAACCCTGCCGACCCGTGCCCGAGGAGCCATCGCAAAAAAGAAGGAAGCCTGCAACAGGACCTAAAGCCGCTCTTGGTGATCTGCTGGATAAACCGTGCCCAATCCACTCTATCTTGTTAAACGCAAGGCCAACTCATAGCCTTCAAGATTGCTGGGTGAACAAACAGATAGCCAAGGCCGGTGAAGCCCTCCTTGGAAGCACGGACGCGCATAAGCGCCCAACAACGTCTTCAGATGAATGCTAGGTCCTAATGATCTACGCAACTTACACATCAAGGAATCAGCGAAAGAGAGCCCTTCAAAAGCTAAGTCAAGTCCAGCACGTGGCAACTTCAGATGCATGGTGTGACACACCGATCACCTTTGACCAGCTGGACCAGCCGAAGACCCGCTTAAACTGATGTCCGGCAGCCCTAGTCCATGACTCCATAGTAGACAGATGTCGACTACGGAAGGTATTGATTGACGGTGGCAGCAGCCTAAACCTAATCTATGAGGACACTCTAGATAAATGCAGCTCAATAAACCGCGCATCGAACAGAGTTATACCACTTTTAAGGGGATCATCCCCAGAAGAGAAGCACGATGCAGTGGAAAAATCACCCTCGATGTAGTCTTCGGAACACCCGAGAACTACCGATCCGAGGAGTTGACCTTCCATATTGTGCCTTTCCAAAGTGGTTACCATGCCTTATTAGGGCGTGATGCATTTACGAAATTCCACGCCATCCCGCATTATGGGTATATGATACTCAAGACGCCGGGTCCTAATGGTATGATCACCATAGCAAGCAACCCTGATCGAGTACTTCGAGCCGAAAACAAAACGGCATCCCTCGCCCTCGAGTCATTGGCCGAAGCCCTCGCGACTGAGGAGTTAACAACACTTCGGGCTACGGTCGATAGAAATGATGTCATCCTTGATAAAAGGTCTAAATCTACTTCGTTCAAACCAGCTGATGAGATCGTTAAGTTTCAGGTGCACCCAACAGACCCGAATAAAACGGCATCCATAGGTGCGCAGTTGGATGCAAAAGTTGACGAAGCTCTGTGTAATTTCCTTCGGGAAAATTGGGACATTTTTGCTTGGCATCCCTCCGATATGCTAGGAATCACACGAAATTTAGCCGAGCACAACCTGAATATAATTAAAGGCTCTAAACCCATTAAACGGGTGCTTCGCCAATTTTCTAAGCCTAAGCGTCAAGTTAATTGAGGCCGGATTCATCCGAGATATAAAACACCCCGAGTGGCTAGCTAATTTGGTCGTGGTGCCCAAAAAGGACAAGTCATGGCGTCTTTATGTCGACTTTAAAGATGTAAACAAGCATGCCCAATGCATCCTTTTCCCTTGCCGCGCATTGACCAGATCATGGATGCCACAGGAGGGCATGATTCATTGTGTTTCCTGGACGCCTACTCGGGGTATCATCAGATAAAAATGAAGGAGTCTGATCAAGCAGCTACAGCCTTCATAACTCCTTATGGGCCTTTCTGTTTTAACATGATGCCCTTTGGATCAAAAAATTCTGGTGCAACAAACCAGTGCATGATTCAAACATGCGTGGAGAAGAAAATTGGGAAGACGGTAGAAACATATGTAGATGACGTGGTTGTAAAAACCAAAAACGTCAGCCAGCTAGTTGACGACCTCTGAGAAACATTCACTAATCTCCGAGCATATCATATAAAGCTCAATCCGGAGAATTGTGCTTTCAAGGTTCCGCTGGGGAAACTGCTTGGATTCATCGTTTCACATCGAGGAATAGAAGCTAATCCCGATAAAATCCGAGCTCTAGCCCGGTTAGAGGTGCCTACCGAACTTAAGCACATCGAAAAACTAGCAGGCTGCGTGGCCACACTAAGCCGATTCATTTCTCGCCTCGGAGAAAAGGCCTTACCTATCTACAGGTTGCTAAAACAAACTAAAAATTTAAAGTGGACTAGCGATGCTGGAGCCACTTTGGAAGAAATCAAAGCTCTCCTCGCTAGTAACCCTATACTGGCAGCGCCTGGGGCAAGTGAGCTGATGTTATTATACATCTCGGCCATAAACCAAGTCATTAGCATAGTCCTCGTGGTTGAACACGACATCGATTGTCACAAGCTCCAGGTTCAGTGGCCGGTCTACTATGTTTTCGAGGTACTTACCATGTGTAAAACCAGGTATCCTCACTACCAGAAGATAGATTATGCAGTCTTTATGGTATCTCAGAAGCTATGGCATTACTTTCAAGAATGCTCCATCACGGTGGCATCTGAAGTACCCCTCAATGATATAATCAATAATAGGGATGCTATGGGTTGAATTGCTAAGTGGGCAATAGAGCTCCTCCCCTTCGAAATCATATACCGACCACGCCGAGCTATTAGATCTCAGGTGTTAGCGGATTTATTGGCAGAATGGATTGAAGCCGAGCACCCTAGAGAGTATAGTACGTATTCGCATTGGACGATGTACTTTGACGGCTCCAAAATGCTCGCGGGATTAGGGGCTGGAGTGGTTCTCACATCACCCAAGGGTGATAATATTCAGTACGTATGATACGTCCAATTTGCATCGTGATTTCCTATAGTTATTTATAATATATTTGGTCATTATTGCACTTTATGATGCAATTCGTATGCTTTTTCTCTCTTAATTAGCAAGATTTACATGAAGACGGAGATTGTTGGGAGCTGGAATTCTGGACCTGAAATGGCTATAGCAAAGATACCTATCCTACAGAGCTCCAAATGACATGAACTTTTGCAGAGATTTTTTATTGAATATATAAAAAATACTGGAGAAAAGAGATCCCAGAGGTGACCCACCAGTTTCCCACAAGGCAAAAGGGCGCCCCCCCAAGGCGCGCCCTTATGCCTTGTGGAGCTCACAGCTAGCCTCTGGCCCCCTCCTTCTGCTATATAAGCTCATTTACCCTAAAAAAATAGAGAGAAGACTTTTGGGACGAAGTGCCACCGTCTCGAAGAGGAACTTGGGCAGGAGCACTTTTGCTCTTCGGCGGATCAATTCTGCCGGGGATACTTCCCTCCGAGAGGGGGAAATCGAAGCCATCGACATCATGAACGATCGTCTCATCGTGGGAGGACCAATCTTCATCAACATCTTCACTAGCACCATCTCATCTCAAACCCTAATTCATCTCTTGTATTCAATCTTTGTCTCAAAACCTCATATTGGTACATTTAGGTTGCTAGTAGTGTTGATTACTCTCTGTAGTTGATGCTAGTTGTTTTATTTGGTGGAAGATTATATGTTCAGATCCTTAATGATATTCAATACCCCTCTGATCTTGAACATGAATATGTTTTGTGAGTAGTTATTTTCATTCTTGAAGACATGGGAGAAGTCTTGTTATAAGTAATCATGTGAAGTTCGTATTCGTTCGATAGTTTGATGATGTGTATGTTTTATTTCTTCTAGTGGTGTCATGTGAACGTCGACTACATGACACTTCATCATAATTGGGCCTAGGAGAATGCATTGGGGAGTAATAAGTAGATGATGGGTTGCTAGAGTGAAAGAAGCTTAAACCCTAGTTTATGCGTTATTCCGTAAGCGGCTGATTTGGATCCATATGTTTCATGCTATGGTTAGATTTATCTTAATTCTTCTTTCGTAGTTGCGGATTCTTGTGCGAGGGGTTAATCATAAGTGGGAGGCTTGTTCAAGTAATAACAGCACCCAAGCACCGGTCCACCCACATAACAAATTATCAATGTAGCGAACGCGAATCAACTAAACATGATGAACGTGACTAGACGAAATTCCCATGTGTCCTCGAGAATTCCTTGCTTTATATAAGAGATCATTCCGTCTTGTTCTTTGCTACAAAAAGGATTTGGCCACCTTGCTGCACCTTTTCTACACTTTCTACTTGTTACTTATTATGAATTATCATGCTACCAAACTACTTGTTACCGCTACTTTCAGTGCTTGCAGAAAATACGTTGCTGAAATCGCTTATCATTTCCTTCTGCTCCTCATTGGGTTCGACACTCTTACTTATCGAAAGGACTACGATTGATCCCCTATACTTGTGGGTCATCAAGACTCTTTTCTGCCGCCGTTGCCGGGGAGTGAAGCACCTTTGGGGAGTGGAATTTGGTAAGGAAACATTTATATTACGTGCTGAAATTTATTGTCACTTGTCACTATGGAAAGTAATCCTTTGAGAGGCTTGTCCGGGGTATCTTCACCTCAACCAGAAGCAATAAGAGTTTCTCCTCAACCTACTGAACCTACTGAAAATATTTATTATGAAATTTCTTCGGGTTTGATAGAGGAAATGCTAGCTAATCCTTATGAAGGAGATGGAACGGTGCATCCTAATATGCACTTGATATATATAGATGAAATTTGTGGATTGTTTAAGCTTGCAGGTTTATCTGGAGATGGAGTTAAGAAGATGGTATTACCTTTATCTTTGGAAGGAAGGGAATTGACAAGGTATAAGCTATTGGATGATACTGGAACATGGGATGGGAACCGGTTGAAGCTGGAATTTCACCAGAAATTTTATCCTATGCATTTAGTTCATCATGATTAGAATTATATATTTAATTTTTTTCCTCGTGAAGGAGAAAGTATCGCTCAAGCTTGGGGGAGGCTCAAGTATATGTTGCACACATGCCCCAATCATGAGCTCTCAAGATAAATAATTATTCAGAACTTTTATGCTCGGCTTTCTTATAATTATCGGCCAATGCTCAATACTTCTTCTGGTGGTTCCTTTATGAAGCGAACTATTGAATTCTGATGGGATCTTCTGGAAAGAATTAAACGTAACTCTAATGATTGGGAATTCGACAATGGTAAAGAGTCAGGTGCAAATCTTGAGTTTGATTGTGTTAAATATTTTATGGAAACTGATCCTTTTCATAAGTTTAATACTAAATATGGACTTGACTCTGAGATAGTAGCCACCTTTTGTGAATCATTTGCTGCTCATGTTGATCTCCCTAAGGAGAAATGGTTTAAATATCATCCACCTATTGAATTAAAAGAAGAGTCCACTATAGCTAAAGATGAGATAATGGTTTACAATGTTGATCCAGTTGTGCCTACTGCTTATATTGAAAAACCTCCTTTCCATGTTAGGATAAAGGAACATACTAAAGCTACAACTGTGGTTAATAAAAGTAATATAAGAACACCTAGACCTTCTGAACAAATTAATGTTGAACCTAATATTGCAATGGTTAAAGATCTTTTGGTTGACAATATTGATGGGCATGTTATTTACGTTTGCGTTGAGGCTGCTACAATTCCTAAACCTGTTAGACATGAACGAGACATGTTGGATAAGAATAAGCCCGTAGTTGGCAGGCCTGTTGTTTCTATTAAGATTGGAGATCATTGCTACCATGGTTATGTGATATGGGTGCTAGTGTATGTGCTATTCCGTTTTCTATATATCAAGAAGTTATGAATGAAGATATTGATGTTACTATTAAGCTTGTAAATAGAGATACTATTACACCACCTGGGATTGTTAGAGTTGTTGAAGTCTCGTGTGGTAAGATCAAATATCCTACTGATTTCTTAGTACTTGGTTCACAAAAAAATAAATTTTGTCCCATTATATTTGGAAGACCTTTCTTGAATATCGTTAATGCTGAAATTGATTGTGTTAAAGAAAAGGTTATAATTAAGTTTGGTGATATATCTCATGAGTTTAATTTCACTAAGTTTAGTGAACAACCACATGATAAAGAATTACCTAATAAGGATGAGATTATTGGTCTTGCTTCTATTGTTGTTCCTCCTACAGATCCTTTACAGCAATATTTGCTAGACCATGAAAATGATATGCATATGCATGAAAGAAGTGAAATAGATGAGATATTCTTTAAACAAGCACCTATTCTTAAACATAATTTTCCTGTTGACACTTTGAGAGATCCTCTCCCGCCTAAGAGTGATCCTGTGTTCGAATTAAAGAAATTGCCTGATACACTTAAATATGCTTATATTGATGAAAAGAAGATATATCCTATTATTATTAGTGCTAACCTTTCAGAGCATGAAGAAAAGAGACTACTTAAAACTCTGAGGAAGCATCATCTGCTATTGGATATACTCTTAATGATCTTAAGGGCATTAGTCCCACTCTATGTCAGCACAAGATTAATATGGAGACAGATGCTAAAGCTGTAATTGATCATCAACGTGGCTTGAATCCTAAAATGAAAGATGTGGTAAGAATTGAAATATTAATGCTTCTGGAGGCAGGTATAATTTATCCCATAACTGATAGTAGATGGGTAAGTCATGTTCATTGTGTTCCTAAGAAAGGAGGTATTACCGTTGTTCCTAATGATAAAAATGAACTCATTCCACAAAGAATTGTAACCGATTACAGGATGGTAATTGATTTCAGGAAACTAAACAAAGCTACTAGGAAAGATCATTACCTCTTGCTTTTTATTGATCAAATGTTAGAAGGATTATCTAAACATACACACTTTTTTTTCCTAAATAGATAATCTGGTTTCTCTCAAATACCTGTATCACAAGAAGATCAAGAGCACGCCACCTTTACTTGTCCTTTTGGAACTTATGCTTATTGTCTTATGCCTTTTGGTTTATGTAATGCACCCGCTACCTTTCAAAGATGTATGACTACTATATTCTCTAACTTTTGTGAAAAGATTGTTGAGGTTTTCATGGATGATTTTTCCATTTACGGAACTTCTTTTGATGATTGCTTAAGCAACCTTGATCAAGTTTTGCAGAGATGTGAAGAAACTAATCTTGTGTTGAATTGGGAGTAGTGCCACTTTATGGTGATTGAAGGTATAGTCCTTGGGCATAAAATTTCTGAAAGAGGTATTGAAGTTGATAAAGCTAAAGTTGATGCAATTGAGAAAATGCCATGTCCTAAAGATATCGAAGGTATAAGAAGTTTCCTTGGTCATGCTGGTTTCTATACAAGGTTTATAAAAGACTTCTCTAAAATTTTTAGGCCTCTTACTAATCTCTTGTAAAAAGATGTTCCATTTGTTATTGATAATGATTGCATAGAATCCTTTCAAATACTTAAGAAAGCCTTAATATCTGCACTTAATGTTCAACCACCTGATTGGAAACTATCCTTTGAAATTATGTGTGATGCTAGTGATTATGCTGTTGGTGCTGTTCTAGGTCAAAGAGTTGATAAGAAATTGAATGTTATTCATTATGCTAGTAAGACTCTAGACTGTGCTCAAAGAAATTATGATACTACTGACAAAGAATGTTTAGCAGTTGTGTTTGCATGTGATAAATTCAGATTTTATATTGTTGATGTCAATGTTACTATTCACACTGATCATGTTGTTATTAAATATCCTATGGAAAAGAAAGATGCTAAACCTAGACTTATTAGGTGGTGTCTTATGCTACAAGATTTGATTTGCATATTGTTGATAGAAAGGGAGCTGAGAATCCCGTAGCAAATAATTTGTCGAGAATGGAAAATGTTCTTGATGACCCACTTCCTATTAATGATGATTTCCCTGATGAACAATTAGCTGTCATAAATGCTTCTCATAACACTCCTTGGTATGCAGACTATGTTAAATACATACCACCTAATTTCACATACCAACAAAAGAAAAAGTTCTACTTTGATTTAAGACATGACTTTTGGGATGACCCACATTTATATAAAGAAGGAGTAGATGGTATTATTAGACGTTGTGTACCTGAGAATGAACATGAACAAATCCTAAGGAAGTGTCACTCCGAAGCATACGGAGGACACCATGCAGGAGACTGAACTACACATATGGTATTACAAGCCGGTTTTTATTGGCCTACTCATTTCAAAGATGCACGTAAGTTTGTCCTTTCTTGTGATGAATGTCAAAGAATTGGTAATATTGGTAGACGTTAGGAAATGCCTATGAATTATTCAATTGTTATTGAACCATTTGATGTTTGTGGTTTTGATTATATTGGACCTTTTCCTAAATCCAATGGATATACACATATTCTTGTTGCTCTTGATTATGTTACTAACTTGGTAGAAGCTATTCCAATTGGTAGTGTTGATCACAACACATCTATTAAAATGCTTAAAGAAGTTATTTTCCTGAGGTTTGGAGTCCCTAGATACTTGATGACTGATGGTGGTTCAAATTTTATTCATGGTGCTTTCCGTAAACTTCTTGAAAAATATGATGTTAATCATAGAATTGCATCACCTTATCATCCTCAGTCTAGTGGCCAAGTTGAATTAAGTAATAGAGAAATAAAATTAATTTTGCAAAACACCGTTAATAGATCCAGGAAGAATTGGTCTAAGAAACTTGATGATGCATTATGGGCTTACAGAAATACTTATAAAAATCCTATGGGTATGTCTCCATATAAAATGGTCTATGGAAAAGCATGTCATTTACCTGTTGAGTTAGAACATAAGGCATATTGGGCAATTAAAGAACATAATTATGATTTTAAACTTGTCGGTGAAAAGAGGTTGTTTGATATTAGCTCTTTAGATGAATGGAGAACCCAAGCCTTTGAAAATGCCAAGTTATTTAAAGAGAAAGTTAAAAGTTGGCATGATAAAAGAATTCAAAAACAGGAATTTAAAGTGGGTGAGCAAGTTCTACTGTACAACTCTTGTTTCAAATTCTTTGCAAGGAAACTTCTTTCTATATGGGAAGGGCCATGTATCATCAAAGGAGTTTATCGCTCCAGAGCTATCAAAATCAACAACTCCGAGGGCACTAACCCTAGTGTAGTGAATCGCCAAACAATTAAGCACTATACCTCAGGTACTGCCATTAATGTTGAAACCAATATTATTCAAACGATGACATAGGAGGAACACATCAAAG
>CM022303.1:718813515-718831244 GCA_011799875.1 Thinopyrum elongatum
TCTTACTCCTCTATCTCCTTCATCCACTAATCTCACCCAAAACATGAAACTTCAATCAATCACATACAAAACTTAGCAAAACCTTCGCATATCCGTTATTATACGAAACCAATCTTGACGTGAAGTAACTATAAGAAACCAATTAAATTTTGTTCTCGCATTATATCTACTATAATTCTAACTTTACCATGGCTCATAACCCCCCGATAAAACCATAGAGTCATCAAAAAAGCACCACAATACAAAGAAAAACAGAATCTGTCCAAAACAGAATAGTCTGAACACAATTCGAATGTGTTCTCATAATTCTATATAACCTCCAAAGTTTCTGAACATTAGACAACAGAGGCAATTTGTATATCAATCTCGTGTAAAAAACTTCAGAATTTTTGCTCGTTCTGTGAATTTTCAAAATTGGTTTTAACTGGACGAAGTTTTCTGTTTTTCGAACAGATTCAATCACTAGCACCAAAGCTATCCCAAAGGCTTTACTTGGGCACAATCACTATTACAACACAAAAACCAATCATCACATACCTAATTGTGCAAACACTCAATAACAGAAAGAAAAAGAAAAAAATACATTTCTTCATTGGGTTGCCTGCCAAACCAGCGCTAATCGTTTTACGCCCTTATCTAGGCATAATGCATGATCTAAGTCTTGTCCATCTTTGTTTCTTGTTTTTCCTAGAGGTGTTTTTGTCAGAGAGGTTTTGCACAACAACATAAACAACCATTATCCATTGAGCTTTATAGCACTATCAAGTTTGCTTATCATATATTCCCCCTTGCTTTCCGGGCACATCCAAGAATAGTGCTGATTAACATCATTGAAAAACTTTTTTGTTTGTTGGATTATATCTAAAACGGGGACGTCCTTTTAGGTTCTCAACAAAGATTTGATTATCCCATTATTCCCCAGTAAATGTCCTTGAACATAATCAACTAATTTAATAAAGAATTTCATCTATCACAGGTTTCCATGATTCAATACCATAAAACCAAAGATTTCCCTAGCTTCCGATTAGTAGTCCAAATTCATTCGTAGAACAAGAGTGGCCACTTTTTAGCCTAGGATTCTTTTATGATGTGTAGCCATAAAACATTCTTTGCAAAGGTAGGATGAGTGCGAAAATTTATTTTCATGTTTCAAACTAGTGCTGAGATAGCTTCCGCATAAGATTTAGTCTTTTTAAGTTATCGAACACATCAAGACTTAAATTTCCACACAATTGAAAAAATTCTTGGATACGTTCTTTTCCTATAACATTCCCTTGCCCCAAAACAAAAATTTTAGCATCCAGATTGCCAGATCACCAATTTTAGGAGTTAGGGCATCATCCTGTTTCGGCCATAAACAGTCACCTCATGATGACAAGTTCAAGCATTAAGAGATCTGACGAGAAGAACGGCGAACGAGAAAGATGGGCTAATAAAAAGGCAAATTTTTTTTGAAGTGGGCGCGAGGAAAACGAGAGGCACAATGGGCAAATATGTTAAATTGCAAGGAGATGGACTTGTGATTAGGACCTGGTAGATGTTGATGATGTCCTCCCCGGCACCGCGCCCAGAATTCCTTTTGATGTTGGCTTGAAGAACTACTCGGTATTCCCAAAGAGGAAGGGATGAGCACCGCAGCAACTGTAGGTATTTCCCTCAGTGGATTAGACAAGGCTATCGACCATATGATCACCAAGCACCACTATGTAACCAGCACCTCACACAAAAAGAACAATACTTGCAACCCGCACGTGTTAAAAAGGGTTGTTCAATCCCTTTCGAGTAACGGCGGCCAGAAATTGGCAAACGGACTAGATAAATTGTAGTATGTTGGATAGATTAGATCGCGAATGAAATAAAGTGAATCACAATATTTTGGGGTTTTTAGAAATAGTTCTGAAAATAAAGTGGCAAATAAATAAAAAGGCAAATATTTCAAAATAGATTCTGAAAATATATGATGGAGAAATAGACCCCGGGGCGTAAAGTTCACTTGTGGCTTCTCTCAGAAAAATAGCATACGGTGGGTAAACAAATTTTAACCTTTGTGGAGCAACTGCATAGAACTTCACATAATTATGACAATATCCAAGCAATATCATTATATAGGCATCATGTACAAGATTAGTAGACCGACTCCTGCATACATCTTACTACTATTACTCCCGCACATTAACCTCTATCCAGCAGCAATCTATGTATTAGTTCATGGAGAAACGGAGTAATGCCATAAAACGTTACAATATTAACAGATCTATTATGTAAAATAGACCCCATCTTGTTATCCTTATAGCAACGAACATAATGTCGGTTCCCCTTCTGTCACTGGGAATCAAGCACCGTACGATTGAACCTATCACAAACACATCTTCCCATGGCAAGAAAATTGAATCTAGTTGGCCTACCTAAACCAAGATTCGAATAACAAATCCCAAGGCTTAGCAATCATGGCATATAAAGATCAAAGACTCAATAACTTTCATGATAAAACATAGATCTGATATAAACTCAAAGTTTTCCTCGGATCCACAACAACACCCCCTAAAAAAGAGTTACATCAATAGATCTCAAGAGACCATTGTATTGAGAATCAAAAGAGAGAGAGAGGAAGCCATCTAGCTACTGCCACGGACCCATAGGGCGACAATGACTAAACTCACGCATCGTCGGAGAGGCACCAATGATGATGATGAACCCCTCCGTGATGTGTCTAGATTGGATCTGTGGTTCTTCTTCTGGAACTTGCGGCGGCTGGAATTGATTTCTCATCGACTCCCCTAAGGTTTCTGGAATATTGGGGTATTTATAGAGCAAGAGGCGGTGCGGGAGGTGGCCGAGGGGGCACAACCCACCTGGGCTCGGCCTGGGCCCAGTCGCGCCCGTGAATGGGTTTGTGCTCCCTCGTAGCCCCTCAGGTGTAGCACCCCATGTAATTAAGCTACTTGATCACCCTTTTGATTATCGCCATGTCATCATGATCCACAGTGCTAATCTCATTAGTAACCTATCTCCTTCCATAATTCCAAATTCACATTGGGGAAATCAAACGTAAAGTGAAAATAAAAAAGTTATTCAAAACAGACTAAATTGTTTCATTAAATAGCAAGAAATCATAGACAATGCTAAATGGAAACGAACATCATTGGATTGGGTAGTGACTCAACACCTCCACAGTGACTAAGACATTATTTAATAACCTTTTATTTAATCTAAATTAACTACACAATATGTTTTTGCCCAAAACTAGTTTTTTGGTTGTAGGGTATCTGCAACTGCTGATTATGAGCTAGGTTACTACTTTTGTAACAGTAATTTTTGTGGCCGCCTAACTTTTGCAACAGAAAATATGAGAAAAGAAATAAGAAAAAGAAAATGAAACAAAATAAAGAACCCCCCCGTCCCCAACGGGCCACATCCCACCAGGCGGCCCATCCCCTGCCTATATGGCCAGCCCTCCCCTGCCGTAACCCTAAACCCCCCCCTCTCCCATTCCCCCCTCCCGATCCAGATCGGCGCTGCCGCCCCGCCTCTCCCTTCGCCGCTCGCCGCCTTCCCCCTCGCCGGACCCCCTCGCCGCGCTTAGGCCTCGTCGCCTCGCCGTACCGGACCGCTCCCCTATCTAGCCTCCTAACGCCTCGCCTCCCCCTATCCCCTTCACGCTGTTAGCGCTGCCGTCTCTCCCTCTTTCCCATCGGTGGACCGCACATGCCACTGTCCCGCTGCTCGCCCCGCGTCATTTACAACGCTCGCAGCGCAGCCCCCTTCTCCGCGTCCCTTCCAGCTCCCGCCACGCACCGGTCGCGCCCTCGGCCGCCGTTTCGCACTCGCCCACCACCCGTGTCCCCACTCCTGCCCCGTACCTCCCCTCACCCGCCTCCACTCGCCCTACAAACCCGACACCATCCTTCTTCCTGCCCCTTCCCGCTCCTCCCCTTTCTCGCCCTCGGCCCCTCTCCTCATCTCCTCTTTCGACAGGCCGCGCCTACACACGTTCTCTCGCCCCGGCGGCTCCGCCTGGCCGCCTCGGTCCCCTGCCCCCGCTCTCGGGCCACGCCTCCCCCCTTAGCCGCTGCAGCTGCGTTCTGCGGTGCCACCATGCTCCCCCCTGGCCACCGGCCCATCGCAACCGTCGCCTAGCCGCCGCAGCCGTCGTCTCGGGTCCCGCCCCGACGGGCTACACAACCCTATCCTCTCCTTCGTACACGCGGCTCTCCCCCTCTAATGGCCTATGGGCCACTGACCACTGGGCCAGTACCACACCCCTGTCCCTATGACAGATTGGGCCCACGCCCTTAAACGTGTAATAAAAATAAATGTAATTAAAAATAAATAAATGCAATTAAAAAACCATAATTAATTAATTAGTGAATAATTAAGTAATTAACTCTGTTTAGTAATCCTATTACTTAGTTAGTTTTTTAATTAAAATAATTAGATTAGTTAAACCCTAATTAAACTAAACGAGTATGACAGGTGGGACCCACGTTAGTTTGACCCCAGTCCTAGCCTTGTTGACTGCTGATGTCATGATGACGTCAGCAAACACTGTTCTGGATAATGTTGGATTAAAATAATTGAAATAAAAATTTCAGAAAATGTTAATCTTTAGAAAATCATATAAATAACCCGTAGCTCGGATCTAAAAATTTGTACATGAAAGTTGCTCAGAATATTCGAGACAATTCAAATACGCTTCCTTCGTCGTCACCGTCCTAACTATCCGAACATGGAACCTTCCCCTCCGTCCATCTGTCTGACAAATGTCCGGATCCGGGAAAACATTCCTCGGATGGATTCCCCCTTCCTCGGTGACGTGCACCATACGTTAGGACACACGCACGCAATATTGTCATGTCGTACATTGTTTGCTCATGTTGCTGTGGATTTATCATGTTTCCTCCCCTCTTCTCTCTCGTTAGACCCCGACGTAGTTCCGGTACGACGGCAGCTCCGGAGCCCGACTGCCAACCGTTGACGACTTGCCTTTGGCCCGCTGGAGCAAACAGGAAGCACCCCCCTTGAGCATACCGATATCGCCTATTCTTTCTCCTCTCATGCTTACATTAGAATTGCTGCTCTACTTACTACTGCTTTACCTATTCGAAGCCTAGCCTGTTTTATTGTAAGCTGCTATTGAGACCTTACCCCTGGTTTTCCTAAACTGTCTAGTAAAGTCTGGGTAAGAACTATCAGTGATCCCCTTGTCCAATTGCCCCCGCTGAATTAGCAGAAGCCGGTCAACGGATCGATGCCAGGCCCCAGCACCGCACATCACCCCTTAGTTTGTAATGACACTGCAGCGTTACTCTCGAGTTGCTGAGGGTGATACCTCATATAGCACTCCGATGTTTAACTCTGTAGAGTAGCTATTTGGTCGTGGTCATCGAGGGTGATTCCCCTTCACACCTCCTATAACGATCGCTGTCGTGCAAACAATCTCAGTGTGAACCCATCGAGGGGATTCCTCCTCCAGTTTCACCTTGAACGGTTACATCGAGTAGGAATCCAACTTGGGTGATTCTCGGATATTCCCCTGATGGTCACCTGAGGGGTACCCTCGTGTGATGTGATGCGGTGCCTGTTTGGTGCCCGAGTAGAATACGAGGCATGTTCGGGCCTTGTCTTGGCCCTTGCTGCAGTCCTCGAGACGTGGGCGACAGGGTCACATCGTCGTGAGGTCTCTGCTCGTTACTCTTTACTGCACCCCCAGTTAAAACATTTGGATATTGATTCCGAGTGGGCCTTTGCCGGATACACTAACCATCACATTGGAAAAAGTTATGGCACTCTGCATCGTATTCATCAGCCGAAAGCTTGTCAACGTCCATTCAGCATTGCGACAGGGACGGAACCCGCGCCGCCCTGGTGCCTGGCTTCCCCCCTGCACGCAATGACTCGAGTGCACAGGGCGTATGGCCCAAGACCTCTGAGCGCTTATGTGTAGACGACGGGACCTCTCTGCTGAGCTTTAGGTATGGTTGCGGTGTGTTGTTTGGCCCGAGGTCGGCATGACCCTGAAATGGTGTGTCCCTGGCCGGAGTTCAGCGATCCGTGGTGGTAGTAGGTGCCACCGCTGCAGGGAAGAACTAATCTATGCAATAGCCGGATCCTCGGTAACGGACACTCGAGTTGTAATCCATCGATACCACTAGAATTGGATACTATGGCTCTGGATTGCTTTCTCGCAGGGATCGAAACAGGATCTCAGGACGAGGTTGATGACGTATGCTCTGGGATTGCTTTCTCGCGGGAGTCCGAGAAGGATCTCTGGGGGGTTGAATGACATTCTAACTACTTTATCTGTGCTAATCTAACTTCTCTTCTAATTGCTGCAAAAGACCCGCTGGAGTGATGAAGAAGCTAGTCCTTCGATAGGACTAGGCTATCCTCCTCTATTCGCATTTCTGTCCGCCCAGTCCCACATATACATCTTCCTTTGATAATGTTGCATATATAGTGTAGATCTTGCTTGTTTGAGTACTTCTGAGTACTCCGGTGCTTTGCTTTCTTTTTCTCCCCATATTATTTGTCGTATGGGATGACGGAGCCCCTGAGACAGCTGCCCCCAGCTGCCCCCGCCGTCGATCGTGCTACTGCCCGGGCCCCCCGAGGTGGATACTTCTACTACAGTTGGGCCGAGACCCAGGAGTAGGATTGAGGTCGCAGGCAGGAGGCCTTGCGCCTTTCGATCGGAGTGTTTTTCTTTCGCCCCCCCTTTTTAGGGCCTATCTTTTTTTTCTTTAATCTGTACTCAATATTTTGATGCTTCCGCTGATGCTTGTATGCAAGCTTATTATTCGCGCCCTCGAGGGCCCCTGCTTGTAATATAAAGTCTTGTATGCTTTATTTATGTTTTAGAGTTGTGTTGTGATATCTTTCCCGTGAGTCCTTCGCTTGATCGTGTGCATTTGCGTGTATGATTGTGCACGATGGGCCAGGGGCTCACTCAGGTACTTTCTTGGCCCACCTTGTTCTCCCCTGGTCCAGAAAAAATCAAACAAAAAGTTTCGCTAACGTTTGGGACTTCGTTTGGTATTGATTGCTTCAAAGTAAAAAACAAGCAAAACTAGCAACTGGCACTGGGCACTATGTCACTAGGTTAGTCCCAAAAAATGATATAAAGTTTTCTATCGGAATCCTATTGGTTTGGAGACCGTGATCCTCTTCCTTGCCAACCACGGATGGCTTAAAGAGCCACTCCATGAAAAGTGTTTTTGGGTACTCGTCCGCATTTAGCCCCATTCTGGCAAAACATCTCAGCTTGATTGGTGTCCCTTTTGGTGGGGGAAAAAAAAAATATGGTGGAACTGTAACCCCCTCCGAATTGGGATGATATTTTTATACAAAATTTCGGTATGCTTCATCTCGGGTCCTTCACATCGAATTCACAACACCGTTAACCTTGAGAGATGGCAAGATTTAGTTCTCCTGGACCTCAAGAGGCGCCGGCCGGACTCCATTTAGCTGCTATCCGAAGTCCATGTAGCAGAGCCTCATTTCGGCTGCGTGTTAGAGTCGGTGAACATATTTGTAGTACGGTGATGACCCACAAGTATGCGGATCAATCATCGTCCTATCAATGATCAGTGTGTCGAACCCAATAGAAGCAGAAGGAATGACAAGCGGTTTGTTCAGCAAAGTATTTTATGCAATCCCGATTGTAGCGGTAACTTCGTTTCGGTAGCAAGATAATTCATACAAGTAACAATTAGCAAGTGTAGCAAAGGTGGCAGCAGGTGGCCAACCTTTTTTATAGCCAGGACAAGCTGGAACGATCTCTTATATAAAGCAAGGTCATTCTCGAGGACATATGGGAATTTTGTCTAGTCCCCGTCATCATGTTTTAGTTTGATTCGTGTTCGCTGCTTTGATAATTGATTTGGGTGGACCGGTGCTTGGGTGCGTTCTTTACTTGAACAAGCCTCCCACTTATGATTAAACCCCTCTCGCAAGCATCCACAACTAGCGAAAGAAGAATTAAGATTAATCTAAAACCATGCATGAACATTTGTTTCCAAATCGCCCCTTACAAATAAACGCATAAACTAGGGTTTTAGCTTCTGTCACTCTAGCACCCCATCATAATTTATTACTCCCCAATGCTTCTCCTAGGCCCAATTATGGTGAAGTTTCATGTAGTCGATGTTCATCCTATTACACCACTAGAAGAAATACAACTTACCATCATCAAAATATAGAACGAATAACCAACTTCACATGCTTACTTATAACAAGACTTCTCCATGTCCTCAAGAACGAAAGTAACTACTCACAAACATATTCAGTTCAAGATCAGAGGGTATTGAATATCATTAAGGATCTGACATATAATTTTCCAACCAATGAACAACTAGCATCAACTACAGGAGTAATCAACCTATTAGCAACCTACAGGTACCAATCTGAGGTTTTGAGACAGAAAAGATTGAATCCAAGCGATGACTAGGGTTTTTGGAGATGAGATGTGGTGGTGAAGATTTGATGAAGATTATCCCTTCCCTGATGAGAGGATCGTTGGTGATGTGGATGGCTTTTGATTTCCCTCCGAGAGACGGGGGACCCGGAGGTAGTATCCCCGCTGAAACGCTCCGGCCGTGAAAGAAGTGCCTGTTCCCGTGCCCATTGCACCTCGGGACAGCGACGCTTTGTCTCGATACTCTTATCTTATTTTTTTGGGAAAATGAGCTTATATAGAAGAAGGAGGGAGCCGGAGACCAGCTGTGGACCCCACAAGGCATCAGGCGCTCTGGGGGCTCCCTGTTGCCTTGTGGGAACGGTGGTTCCCTTCTGGTATCTCTTTCTCCAGTATTTTTTATATTCAATAAAAATCTCCTGAATTTCGGTCATTGGAGCTCTGTAGGATAGGTATATCTGCTTAAGCCATTTCAGGTCCAGAATTCCAGCTGCCAGCAATCTCCCTCTTCATGTAAATCTTGCAAATTAAGAGAGAAAATGCATAGAACTGCATCCTAAAGTGAAATAATGACCATATATATGATAATACAGTAGGAAATCATGATGCAAATTGGACGTATCAACTCCCCCAAGCATAGACCTCGCTTGTGCTCAAGCGAAGCCAAAATCGATAATCATGACCACAAGTTTACAGAGAGAGGTGTCGATAAAATAAAGTATGGACATGAGAGCTCATGATTAATTTCATAACACAATATATTATCACAAAGCTTCCCATGGACAAGTAATAATTCATCACAACATTGAAGTATAGAGCATAAACTTTCTTGAAAACTAACAAACTATGTTCTCAGTCAATGAACAATTACAATTCATAATTTTCAGGAAGAGTCTATGTAAGAGCTCTTTGTTTTAGCAAGTCCACATACTCAACTATCCTTTAGTCTTTATGGTTGCTGACACTCACGGCATATTTTTATGGAGCGAAAGCTTCAATCAGACACATAGAAGGACGGGGTTTTATAGTTTCACACTCCCAACAAATTTACCTCAAGGGTAATGTCAACAATAATAACTCATGATCACTTACATCCAATTGGATATATATGCCTAGATCTTTCCCCACCACATGGTGCTTGCAAAGAGAAAAAATAAAAATGGAATAGAGGAGAATACTATTGACTCTTGCATAGAAGTAAATGCAGAAAAGTAAAAGATAGGCCCTTCGTAGAGGAAGCAGAGGTTGTCATGCGCTTTTTGTTTTTTAATGTGCAAACTCTTAATGTAAAGGACATCACTTTATATGCACCTTGTGATAGCAACCTTTATTATGCAATCTGTCACTTTTATTTCTTTACCATCACAAGATCTACAAAGCTATTTTTCCCTTACAATAAAAGTTCATACATATTTAGAGGCAATTTTTATTGCTCTATGAACCGATGACAACTTACTTGAAGGATCTTATTCATCTATAGGTAATATGTGGACTCTCATGACATGAAACTGGGTTCAAGGTTTTGGATGCACAGTAGTATCTCTACTTATTGCAGATTTTTGGCTAGGAAAGATAGTGAGCAAGCACCACATGTTAGAGGATCTAGGACAATATAACTTCTATGTGATTGTAAACAACATAACTCATTACATTGTCTTCCTTGTCCAACGTCAACTATTTGGCATAATATATTTAATGGGGGCTCACAATCATAAAAGATGTGCAAGATAGTATATTTATATGTGTATCCTCTCTTCCATTATTAACTTTTTCATGATTGCATCAATGACCAATGCTATGTTTTTTAATTTCCAATAAATTTTATCAACTATACCTTTCTTTATGTAAAGTCATTACTCCCCAAGGGATCATATGAATTTTTCATTCTTTTATTGTTTTTACTGAAACATAAAAGTAAAGAAGCAAAAAGAAACTACTCTTTATTATATAACTCTCACAAACGATTACGTAGGTAGATAGATCATGAAAAAGTATTCAAAACTAAAGCATACTAATTTTTTATTCTTCTAAATCATGAAATAACTATGGATTGAACTAAGATAGATAATGATGATAAGAGTGATGGTGCTATGATACCGGGGCACCTCCCCCAAGCTTGGCAGAAGTTAAGGGTGGTGCCCATACCCATGTACTCAAGTCTCTTATGCTGTGATGATGGTGGTGATGAAGTAAACTTGTCCTCCATCTTCCAAGGCATAGGCTTTCCATCATAGAAGGATGAACGTCCCGGATGTGAAGCACCCCCTCACTCATCTCAATGGCTTGAGGGTGTTTCATCACCTCCGAAAGGTAAGGGTTGATGACCTTCTCGTAGAACTGTCCTTGGACGACTTGCAGGCGCCATGTGATCTAGATCGTATCACATACCTACCCCTTTCAGGGTCCTAGAGTGTTCCGGAGGGGCACTTTGATGTGTTCCTCCTATGTCATCGTTTGAATAATATTGGTTTCAACTTAATGGCAGTACCTGAGTATAGTGCTTAATTGTTGGTGCGATTCACTACACTAGGGTTAGTGCCCTCGGAGTTGTTGATTTTGATAGCTCTGGAGCGATAAACTCCTTTGATGATACATGGCCCTTCCATATAGAAAGAAGTTTCCTTGCAAAGAATTTGAAACAAGAGTTGTACAGTAGAACTTGCTCACCCACTTTAAATTCCGTTTTTGAATTCTTTTATCATGCCAACTTTTAACTTTCTCTTTAAATACTTGGCATTTCAAAGGCTTGGGTTCTCCATTCATCTAAAGAGCTAATATCAAACAACCTCTTTTTCACCGACAAGTTTAAAATCATAATTATGTTCTTTAAATTGCCCAATATGCCTTATGTTCTAACTCAACAGGTAAATGACATGCTTTTCCATAGACCATTTAATATGGAGACATACCCATAGGATTTTTATAAGTATTTCTGTAAGCCCATAATGCATCATCAAGTTTCTTAGACCAATTCTTCCTGGATCTATTAACGGTGTTTTTGCAAAATTAATTTTATTTCTCTATTACTTAATTCAACTTGGCCACTAGACTAGGATGATAAGGTGATGCAATTCTATGGTTAACATCATATTTTTTCAAGAAGTTTACGGAAAGCACCATGAATAAAATTTGAACCACCATCAGTCATCAAGTATCTAGGGACTCCAAACCTCAGGAATAACTTCTTTAAGCATTTTAATAGATGTGTTGTGATCAACACTACCAATTGGAATAGCTTCTACCAAGTTAGTAACATAATCAAGAGCCCAAGAATATGTTATATCCATTGGATTTAGGAAAAGGTCCAATATAATCAAACCCAAACATCAAATGGTTCAATAACATTGAATAATTCATAGGCATTTCCTAACGTCTACAATATTACCAATTCTTTGACATTCATCACAAGAAAGGACAAACTTACGTGCATCTTTGAAATGAGTAGGCCAATAAAAACCGGATTGTAATACCATATGTGTAGTTCAGTCTCCTGCATGGTTGTCCTCCGTATGCTTCGGAGTGACACTTCCTTAGGATTTGTTCATGTTCATTCTCAGGTACACACGTCTAATAATACCATCTACTCCTTCTTTATATAAATGTGGTCATCCCAAAATAATGTCTTAAATCAAAGTAGAACTTTTTCTTTTGTTGGTATGTGAAATTAGGTGGTATGTATTTAACTAGTCTGCATACCAGGAGTGTTATGAGAAGCATTTATGACAGCTAATTGTTCATCAGGGAAATCATCATTAATAGGAAGTGGGTCATCAAGAACATTTTCCATTCTCGACAATTATTTGCTACGGGATTCTCAGCTCCCTTTCTATCAACAATATGCAAATCAAATCTTGTAGCATAAGACACCACCTAAAAGTCTAGGTTTAGCATCTTCTTTTCCATAGGATATTTAATAACAACATGATCAGTGTAATAGTAACATTGACATCAACAATATAAAATCTGAATTTATCACATGCAAACACAACTGCTAAACATTCTTTGTCAGTAGTATCATAATTTCTTTGAGCACAGTCTGAGTCTTCTAGCATATGAATACATTCAATTTCTTATCAACTCTTTGACCTAGAACAGCACACAACAGCATAATCACTAGCAATCACACATAATTTCAAAGGATAGTTTCCAATCAGGTGGTTGAACATTAAGTGCAGATATTAAGGCTTTCTTAAGTATTTGAAAGGATTCACGCAATCATTATCAATAACAAATGGAACATCTTTTTACAAGAGTTAGTAAGAGGCCTAAAAATTTTAGAGAAGTCTTTTTATAAACCTTGTATAGAAACCAGCATGACCAAGGAAACTTCTTATACCTTCGATATCTTTAGGACATGGCATTTTCTCAATTGCATCAACTTTAGCTTTATCACTTCAATACCTCTTTCAGAAATTTTATGCCCAAGGACTATACCTTTCATTCACCATAAAGTGGCACTACTCCCAATTCACCACAAGATTAGTTTCTTCACATCTCTGCAAAACTTGATCAAGTTTGCTTAAGCAATCATCAAAGAAGTTCCGTAAATGGAAAAATCATCCATGAAACCTCAACAATCTTTTCACAAAAGTTAGAGAATATAGTAGTCTAACATCTTTGAAAGGTAGCGGGTGCATTACATAAACCAAAAGGCATAAGACGATAAGCTAAGTTCCAAAAGGACAAGTAAAGGTGGCTTGCTCTTGATCTTCTTGTGACACAGGTATTTGAGAGAAACCAGAATACTATTTGGAAAAAAAGTGTGTATGTTTAGATAATCCTTCTAACATTTGATCAATAAAAGCAAGAGGTAATGATCTTTCCTAGTAGCTTTGTTTGTATCCTGAATCAATTACCATCCTGTAATCGTTACAATTCTTTGTGGAATGAGTTCATTTTTATCATTAGGAACAACGGTAAACCTCCTTTCTTAGGAACACAATGAACATGACTTACCCATCTACTATCAGTTATGGGATAAATTATACTCTCCAGAAGCATTAATATTTCAATTCTTACCACTCTTTCATTTAGGATTCAAGCCACGTTGATGATCAATTACAGCTTTAGCATCTGTCTCCATATTAATCTTGTGCTGACATAGAGTGGGACTAATGCCCTTAAGATCATTAAGAGTATATCCAATAGCAGATGATGCTTCCTCAGAGTTTTAAGTAGTCTCTTTCTTCATGCTCTGAAAGGTTAGCACTAATAATAATAGGAATATCTTCTTTTCATCATATTAAGCATATTTAAGTGTATCAGGCAATTTCTTAATTCGAACACAGGATCACTCTTAGGCGGGAGAGGATCTCTCAAAGTGTCAACAGGAAATTATGTTTAAGAATAGGTGCTTGTTTAAAGAATATCTCATCTATTCACTTCTTTCATGCATATGCATATCATTTTCATGGTCTAGCAAATATTTGCGTAAAGGATCTGTAGGAGGACCAACAATAGAAGCAAGACCAATAATCTCATCCTTATTAGGTAATTCTTATCATGTGGTTGTTCACTAAACTTAGTGAAATTAAACTCATGAGATATATCACCAAACTTAATTATAACCTTTTCTTTAACACAATCAATTTCAGCATTAACGATATTCAAGAAAGGTCTTCCAAATATAATGGACAAAAATTATTTTTTGTGAACCAAGTACTAAGAAATCAGTAGGATATTTGATCTTACCACACGAGACTTCACAACTCTAACAATCCCAGGTGGTGTAATAGTATCTCTATTTACAAGCTTAATAGTAACATCAATATCTTCATTCATAACTTCTTGATATATAGAAAACGAAATAGCATATCACTAGCAGCACCCATATCACATAACCATGGTAGCATGATCTCCATCTTAATAGAAACAACAGGCCTGCCAACTACGGGCTTATTCTTATCCAACTGTCTCGTTCATGTCTAACAGGTTTAGGAATTGTAGCAGCCTCAACGCAAACGTAAATAACATGCCCATCAATATTGTCACCAAAAGATCTTTAACCATTGCAATATAGGTTCAACATTAATTTGTTCAGAAGGTCTAGGTGTCTATATTACTTTTATTAACCACATTTGTAGCTTTAGTATGTTCCTTTATCCTAACATGGAAAGAGGTTTTTCAATATACAGTAGGCACAACTGATCAACATTGTAAACCATTATCTCATCTTTAGCTATAGTGGACTCTTCTTTTAATTCAATAGGTGGATGATATTTAAACCATTTCTCCTTAGGGAGATCAACATGACGCAAATGATTCACAAAAGGTGGCTACTATCTCACAGAGTCAAGTCCATATTTAGTATTAAACTTATGAAAAGGATCAGTTTCCATAAAATATTTAACACAATCAAACTCAAGATTTGCACCTGACTCTTTACCATTGTCGAATTCCCAATCATTAGAGTTACGTTTAATTCTTTCCAGAAGATCCCATCAGAATTCATAGTTCGCTTCATAAAGGACCGGCGGAATCGCTCCGCCGGAAAGCAAAAGTGCTCCTGCCCAGTTTCACCTCGGGACAGCGCGCTTTGTCTCGATCTACTCTTATCTTATTTTTTGGGAAAATGAGCTTATAAGAAGAAGGAGGGAGCCGGAGACCAGCTGTGGACCCCACAAGGCATCAGGGCGCTCTGGGGGCTCCCTGTTGCCTTGTGGGCAACTGGTGGTTCCTCCCTTCTATATCTCTTTCTCCAGTATTTTTATATATTCAAATAAAAATCCTCCGTGAAATTTCAGTCATTTGGAGCTCTGTAGGATAGGTATATCTGCTGTAGCATTTCAGGTCCAAATTCCAGCTGCCAGCAATCTCCCTCTTCATGTAAATCTTGCAATTAAGAGAGAAAATCATAAGAACTGCATCCAAAGTGAATATTGACCATATATATGAATAATAACAGTAGGAAATCATGATGCAAATTGGACGTATCAACTCCCCCAAGCATGACCTCGCTTGTGCTCAGCGAAAGCCAAAATCGATAATCATGACCACAAGTTTACAGAGAGAGTGTCGATAAATAAAGTATGGACATGAGAGCATCATGATTAATTTCATAACAGCAATATATTACCAAAAGCTTCCCATGGACAAGTATAATTCATCACAACATTGAAGTATAGAGCATAAACTTTCTTGAAAACTAACAAACTATGTTCTCAGTCAATGAAACTTACAATTCATAATATTTCAGGAAGAGTCTATGTAAGAGCTCTTTGTTTTAGCAAGTCCACATACTCAACTATCCTTAGTCTTTATGGTTGCTGACACTCACGGCATATTTTTAATGGAGCGAAAGCTTCAATCAGACACATAGAAGGACGGGGTTTATAGTTTCACCTCCCAACAAATTACCTCAAGGGTAAGTCAACAATAATAACTCATGATCACTTACATCCAATTGGATATATATGCCTAGATCTTTCCCCACACATGGTGCTTGCAAAGAAAAAATAAAAATGGAATAGAGGAGAATCTAGCTATTGACTCTTGCATAGAAGTAATGCAGAAAGTAAAAGATAGGCCCTTCGTAGAGGGAAGCAGAGGTTGTCATGCGCTTTTTGTTTTTATATGTGCAACTCTAATGTAAAGGAACATCACTTTATATTGCACCTTGTGATAGCAACCTTATATTATGCAATCTGTCACTTTTATTTCTTTACCATCACAAGATCATACAAAGCTATTTTTCCTTACAATAAAAGTTCATACATATTTAGAGGCAATTTTTTATTGCTCTATGAACCGATGACAACTTACTTGAGGATCTTATTCAATCTATAGGTAGATAATGTGGACTCTCATGACATGAAACTGGGTTCAGAGGGTTTTGGATGCACAGTGTATCTCTATCTTACTTATTGCAGATTTTTGGCTAGGAAAAGATAGTGAGCAAGCACCACATGTTAAGGATCTAGGACAATATAACTTCTATGTGATTGTAAACAACATAACTAACTCATTACATTGTCTTCCTTTGTCCAACGTCAACTATTTGGCATAATATTTTAATGGGGGCTCACAATCATAAAAGATGTGGCAGATAGTATATTATATGTGTTCCTCTCTTCCATTATTTAACTTTTTCATGAATTGCACTCAATACCAATGCTATGTTTTTAATTTCCAATAAATTTTATCAACTATACCTTTTTTATGTAAAGTCATTACTCCCCAAGGGATTAGCATATGATATTTTTCATTCTTTTATTGTTTTTACTGAAACATAAAAGTAAAGAAGCAAAAAGAAAAACTACTCTTTATTATATAACCCTCACAAACGATTACGTAGGAGTATAGATCTGAAAAAAGTATTCAAAACTAAAGCATACTAAATTTTTATTCTTCTAAATCATGAAATAACTATGGATTGAACTAGATAGATAATGATGATAAAGAGTGATGGTGCTATGATACGGGGCACCTCCCCAACTTGGCAGAAGTTAAGGGTGGTGCCCATACCCATGTACTCAAGTCTCCTTATGCTGTGATGATGGTGGTGATGAAGTAAACTTGTCCTCCATCTTCCAAGGCATAGGCTTTCCATCATAGAAGGATGAACGTCCCGGATGTGAAGCACCCCCTCATCATCTCAATGGCTTGAGGGTGTTTTTCATCACCTCCGAAGGTAGGGTTGATGACCTTCGGTTCCTTTATGAAGCGAACTATTGAATTCTGATGGGATCTTCTGGAAAGAATTAAACGTAACTCTAATGATTGGGAATTCGACAATGGTAAAGAGTCAGGTGCAAATCTTGAGTTTGATTGTGTTAAATATTTTATGGAAACTGATCCTTTTCATAAGTTTAATACTAAATATGGACTTGACTCTGAGATAGTAGCCACCTTTTGTGAATCATTTGCTGCTCATGTTGATCTCCCTAAGGAGAAATGGTTTAAATATCATCCACCTATTGAATTAAAAGAAGAGTCCACTATAGCTAAAGATGAGATAATGGTTTACAATGTTGATCCAGTTGTGCCTACTGCTTATATTGAAAAACCTCCTTTCCATGTTAGGATAAAGGAACATACTAAAGCTACAACTGTGGTTAATAAAAGTAATATAAGAACACCTAGACCTTCTGAACAAATTAATGTTGAACCTAATATTGCAATGGTTAAAGATCTTTTGGTTGACAATATTGATGGGCATGTTATTTACGTTTGCGTTGAGGCTGCTACAATTCCTAAACCTGTTAGACATGAACGAGACATGTTGGATAAGAATAAGCCCGTAGTTGGCAGGCCTGTTGTTTCTATTAAGATTGGAGATCATTGCTACCATGGTTATGTGATATGGGTGCTAGTGTAT